>JAYKAV010001555.1:2308863-2335875 GCA_035582835.1 Phoebastria nigripes | reverse complement strand
TTTGTTTTTAAGCTGGAGCTGAGAACATCCTCAAAGCTTGTACGTGTTTCTTCCTCCCTCCCTTCCTCTTCAGTCTTAAAAATTGTCGAGGTTTCTGCTTATTACTTAGAAACATCTGTCTTGTACTAAAGGGAAATGAAAGATAAACAAAAACCAATTCTCTAGACCCCTCATGGTTGGGTGAATTGATTTATTTACTGTTCTGAGTGCTCTCTTGCTTTCAACACACACCCTGTTGCTGATGGACATAGGCTCCCTGGGGCTCTTCTTTTACTCTTTGAGGTGAAAGGCTTGGGGCTAAATCTAGAAACAGATTGGGCAATGCAGAGGATAGATTTGGTGCCCAGTCCTCACCCAGAGTGTCAACCCTGGAAGTCCGCACTTAGCTCCTTCCACCTGTAGATGCGCTCAAAGTCTAGACACCTCAGTCCGTCCTGACAGAGCTTCTGTAATACCAATCTAATGGAACAATTTTGTGGGATTTGAGGGGGAGGACAGACAACCTGAGGCAAGAAGTTCAGTACCATATTACATCTTTAGCTTTAGAGTAGTCTCCTTGAATGGAATATATGAAGGTTTTCTGAGGAAATGTTTTGAACGTTGAAAGTTATAGAGCTCATGACAAATTCATACTGTGGATTTATTCTACTCTACAAAGTGTTGATTAACTGCTATCTTTACTGTAACTGGGAATTAGGTTTTATAATCATAATGATTTTTCCTCCTGTTACTCACTAAAGTAAGTAAAACTGAGTTTTGATTGAGTCCAGGTAACGGATCATCTTAGTTGCTGCTTATATTCTTGCTATTTCACTCTTGACTCCTGTTTCCAATATCTGCAACTATGGTCAACTCCACCCTCCCTTGGTCTTTTGGGATGCCATCCAGGCTCCACTAAGCTGAAAAAGTGGCTTCCACTGATGTCAAAGGCAAACTGGATCACACCCTTCTTGCATGGATGGAGTAATTTCACTTTTGGCAGCTAAATAATAAGGCTGTTTCCCAAACAAAATGTCCATATAGCATCAAATTCTGATACCTGAACATTTAATTTCATCCTGAATTGAGATGGAAAGCTGAAATACCAAAAATTTTCCTGGAATGGAAATTTTTCAAAAAATGAGAAACTGTCAGCTGGAAAACACTGAATAAAATGTTCTAGCCTTTTGAAATGGAAACATTTAATTAGATCCATTTGGCCCTTAAAGCAGCATCAGTTTGAGCTACTGTTGCAGACCTCAGAAATTACCATTCAAGTGCCTTGTGCGCCGTGTCTCCCTTGGGGCCCAGCTCGTTGGATGGGTTACAGATCCCATGATGCTCTTATCATGGGTTAGTCAAAGGGGGAATGCGTCATGAAGGCTGGAGGGGTGCCCAGGAGCCCAGCCTTCTGGGAAACAGGGGAACATGGAGCCTGTGAATTACAGCTCCCAGCTGAGACTTGGAGGAATTCGGACAGACATGGACTGATATTTTTCTGACAAAACCGATGTGTTTCAGGTTTTCTCAACAGAAATAAACAGCAAAATATTGAGAAAAGCAACCTTTTTTTCATTAAAAGCATCAAGTTTTGCGCAAAAAAACCCACCCATCCCCACTTTTTTTTTTACACCAAAAATAATACTAGAATAGAAAAATCGTGTTACAATGGGAAAACCTTCAGCCAACTCAGCTAATTGAGTAACATTGCCTACTTAGGCACGATCTTGCTCAACTGGCTGTCCTAGATGCTCCATGAATTGTAGCGTTTCTCCAAAAAGGATGTCCAGGCTTTGGGACATGGCAATTCCTCCCCCTGAAGTAAAGGACTTTGAGGCTTCTTGGTTGGGGACCTGGTTGTGTAGGTGAGGAAGTTGTATATGGTCTCCTGGAGTGAGGGAGGTCAGACAGAGAAGCTGGGGGAGGCTTTGGGGGAAGATATGCCTTTGTGGAGGATGGGAAACACCATCTTTTTGAGAGGAAGGTAAGGCCACATCAAGCTCGACCCTGCCTTGGTGCGTGTGTTGCCTTCCTGGCTCTGCAGCCTGCTCTGCACTGCCATGCGTGTGGAGGGTGGCAGCTGGGGAGCCCCCGGCCCTGGGCACTGAGGCATCCAGATTGTGGCCACACAGTTACAGCTGCCTTCCAAAACAGGGAATAAATTCCAGCTGTGTTTGTGAGTAGGTGGGACCAATATGCCCCTGCGTATCAAGAGCTGTTTGGTTTATTTTGTGGAAAGTACTTTAGATGTACGTTGGCTGTGCTTTTTCATCCTGTTTTGTAACACTGGCCTAATATCTGGTGTGGCTGTTGTTGGCATGCAACCAGAGAGGTGAATCTGACCTGATGAGAAGGGTTTAAAAAAGACCTTGGAGTTGCCAGGAGTATAGCCTGTACCGTATCCGCTTACATGTGATAGCCCTGTAATTCAGGGGACACAGCAATACTGAAACACAGCAGTGTGAAGAAAGGATAGAGGTAGCTTTGCTCCCAGAGTTAGGGACTGAGAACTGTTTGCTTATTTGAAAAAAAAAAACCAACCAACCAAACAACAACAAAAAAAAACCCAACCAAAAAACTTGTTCTTGATTATTTAAAAAACAAATCTTGCCCATAAGGAATTATATGCAAAACTCCTCATAGTGTTTTAGTAGCGCTTGCTTGATTAATTTTGAACAAAAATAACTCTCTGTTAGGGCCTTGTTTTATATTTAGATTTTTTTAAAGTAAAATAATTTCATACTGATATGAGGGTGAATTTGACAATATATCTTGTTCTCCTTTCCATGCTGTAAGAAGGTATACCAGAGTAAACAATCACATAGATTATAAATATTGTCCTACTAGGTGGGCTCTACTGTTGTATCTGTGTTAACCTGTTTGTAAAGCTGTATAACTTTAATGTGTGTGTGTAAGGCCTACGCTTACCTGACAGAGTAGTTATAGTCCTTGTTGAACCTCTCTAGTCCCAGCAGAAATTTGGAGGATTGTGCTCAGTAACATACACACCCATGAAGACGCAGCACAGCTAGTTTGGTGTCTAGGAGAATGTTGAGTTACTTCAACTTAGAATCATAGAATATCTTGAGTTGGAAGGAACCCGTAAGGATCATTGAGTCCAACTCCCTGCTCCTCGCAGGACTACCTAAAACTAAACCATACGACTAAGAGCGTCATCCAGATGCTCCTTGAACTCTGACAGGCTTGGTTCCCTGGGGAGCCTGTTTGAGTGACCCTCTCCGTGAAGAACCTTTTCCTAATGTCCAATCTGAACTTGCCCTGATGCAGCTTCATTCCATTTCCTTGTGTCCTATTGCTGGTCACCAGAGAGAGGAGATCAGCACTTCCCCCTCCGCTGCCCCCCTTGAGGAAGGTGTAGACTGAGATGCATCTCTGGGTGTTAGGAAAACATGTTGCACCCTTTGCCCTTGTTGCCTGATGCTGCGTAACCAACGGGTGGTTGTACGTGGGCAAACTGGCCATGAACCATCATGGCTGAGTGGCCAGTGCAAGTGGGCAGAGCAACGTTGGTGTGAGATTGGACTGCTGACCAAACTTCCCCTCTGCCTCCCAAAAACACAACAGCGAACCCTTGCCCTGTTGAAGTTGGTGAGTTTGTCCGTGCAGGAACCAAGCAAAGCCTTCAGGATTTATGTTAGTGACTTATGTGAAGAGTGAGAGAGAGAGACTTGTCTCACTTGTGTAAATGGCAGGTAATCTACCTAACCACTTAGACTCTCCCTGTGGTTACAGAGGGTCTGCCATCCCTGGAGAGACTCATTTGCCCTATTTGAGGACATGACAGCCTCCAGGGGGAAGCTTTTGTCTCCTYAAGACTGGAGGAAGCACAAATGATTAGTCTGGGCTAGATGTCTAAATTCTAGATAGGCTAAAGGCAAGGGAGATGAGTAGCTCCCCCTCATCTAAGTATCCAAAAGGGCTTTGCATTTACTTTGCTCTTAAGTGCCTGTTACATTTATTCTTGCCTCTTTTTTTGTTGTTGTTGCTCCTATTTCTTTTTTAAAAAGTAACAAATGAAACCTCCTGCTCAAAGTGATTCAAATGAGACTTTTTTTCAGCTCTATCTGTGAAATTTGTACAGCAGACCTTTATAAGCTCTGGGTTTTCAGATTACAATGAATAGTATGGTATCCCAAACTGTCCAGCTCTTAGGTTGTATGTATGGTGGCAGCCACTGTGAGTAGAAGTGGGCTTGCTGGGCATAAAAAAGCAGAACTATTTCATGATTAAAAACAGTATGACTCTAGCCAGTACTGCTAAGTTCTCGTCAGAACTGTACTGGCTGTTTGAAATCATTTCATAAATTGCGGCATTCTCTCTGGCAACTGAGTAAATTGATACAGATCAATTCGTACGACTCTGGTGATGGTCTGAGAACTCATAGAAATGTCCATGATACACAACTGCAGGACAGGGAAGGGGCAAATAATCTGGTGATAGAAATGTGTGCCATCTGCCTGAGGTGGCAGAACTGGTGTTATTAAAATTAAAGCTCCTGTTCTTTTAGCTGGCCCTGCTTGGTTAATTGGCTGAAATAGAAATAATAATTCAATCTGGAAAATGTTGGAGTTCTCATTGTCTTGGTGTGAAATTTAATGGGCTGAAGTTTAAAGATTTGCAGGTGGTAAAAGGATTCTTGCAGTTGAGAAGTCCTGAATGGCATTCTCCTTATAATGTAACATATACATATTTATGCATATATATATACACACATACATACCGTACTGTATCAAAACATATATGTGCTGAGTACTTGTGTTCTTTGGCTTTAACTGGTACTCTGCTTTGTTTAATTGCAGTTCAATGTAAAAGACTCTGGTTGATCAAGCTTCGAAACCCAGCCATTCCTTGGGTAGAAATGTAAAAGTCCATAGTAACAACTCTAGGTGATTTGGACATGGTACACCTGGAGTGATGTAAATTTGATGAATTTCTGCAATATAAATCCCAGGCCTTGGTGAAGACGAGCATATTCTTGCACTAACACTGCAGTTCTATATTGCAGCTTCGGAAAATTAGTTAGAGTAAAAGAGAAATAGATTGCCCAGTGCTTTGTAAACTAGTAAGAGCTACTCCCTGAGCAGAACAACCGTATGATGACTTTCCTAGCTTGATGTTGTATTGCTTAAGCATTGGCTGTAATTCTAACAATCATCTGGTGGATGACTGGGACAGGTTTTTTTTGTTTGTTTCTGTTTTTGTTTTTGACTGTTCTCAAAGAAATACTTGTATTCAGACTGTAGCTTCTCTTTCTCCTCCAGTTATGAAATGGTTTAACTTTATGCTACTAATAGAAATATTTTCTTAAGACTATAATCTGTTTGACAGCACAGGGTACTCAAAGTGGGGAGTGTTTGTTTGGCCTTGGTCATCGCTACTGTGGCTGAGTATGAGAAGGCAGACTGGAGGTGTATCTTAACATCCTTGCCTCTCCAAAAAAAAATGGATTCAGCTGGTGCCTAATTTTTTGTGCATTTCTGATTTGTACCTTTTTTTTTTTTGCCATTCCCTCAAAATTCTTCTGTTCCCTGTGGGGGGACACATTGGTGAGCAGCTGGTGTGTCCAACCTTTTTTACGTAGCCTGCTGTTGTCCCAGTTTGCTTGGGGTGAGTGTTTATCTTTCAAAGGGCTAGGGGAGTTACCTCTCTTCACTGACAATGCAGCCGTTCGAGACAGGTGATGCTGACCACGAAGTCAGTGTGACGGGCGAGGGCGAGTGGAGGTGGGTCGATTGGAGGCTGAGGCGTACCAGTTGTGAGTAAATACTGCCACACTCTTTGTCTTTTCGTTTGTTGGTTTTTGGGTTTTTTTGTACATGAATAAAAAAAAAAGCATATTTTGCACTGGCTCTTGTACTGTTGTGCAGAAGAAATCTGTATCTAGAATCTGTGCTCCAGTCAAAATGCAAATAAACCTGTTTGTAAGAAGCACGGGTTTCGTCTCTGCTTTCCTTGGCGCGGATGGGCGCAGGAGAGCCTCGGCATCGGCTCCTCCTTGGCGCGCACCTGTAAGTATGCACCCTCTCAAAATCAGTGGGATTGGAGTTTGCAARGTGCTGGTGAGAGAACATCAGCCGTAGCCAAATGTCCTGCAGCGTTTTGCTTTGTGTTGGGACTGACTTCATTTCTCTGCAGCACAATGCAGTGACCAGTTCGTATTTAATCCAGGTCAAGGCATGAGGAGAAATGCCTAATTCTTACAGAAGCCATGACAATAGGCATACGCTTCAGTGAGAGCACAAGCTGTGTTAGATGATAGCTGGCTTGGGTCTTGCAGTGCTCAGAGGACACAGGTGTTTCAGAGCCTGGTCCTCGGTGACATCGGAGATGAGCAAAAAGTCCTTCCTGGTAGCAATGCTCTGTCCCATTTAGCAGCTGTTAGACACACGCTGGAGAAGAAGCAGTGAGGTTTGGACGTGGAACATTCACAATGGTTTGGCTGGGAACACTTCAGTATCCTCTAAGGGTTAAGCCATAGATCTAATAACATACATGTTCAGGAGATTGATAGATGTTCAGTGTCATTTTCCAGTTGGAGAAGATGGAGCCCAATTTGCAAATAGTATCTTCCAGCAGCCAAACTTCATGTTAAGGCAAAGGAGGGGGAATGGATGTACTACCATGTAAGGGTGCTTCTTAATCCAAACTTCAAACTGCAGACAGTGAAGCAGAAAGTGAGCAGCTTCTCCCAAGATCCATTCAACCTCAAGAGCGATTTTGGCTCCTTTCTTTTGCTGAAGAAGTATTTGAATCACAAAACTAGAAAATGCAGCATGTGCCTCTGTATTTATCAGTTCACATGCAAAGTATAAGGGCACAGACAATGTTCCTAGAGGAAGATAGATGAAAATTGATTATTTTTCCCATACTGGTGACTCAGGCATCCCTGAGAAGAGGAACGGGACTGTCTACCCTAGTTTCTTTTAGCTTAAAGTTTCACCAGAGGTAAAAATCAAGCTATCTGAAGCCTGATATGGTGAAGTATTCAACTGCTCCATGCATGGTTAGGAAGCATCATGTCTCACAGGGCTGCTGAGATTCAACATGGCTTCTTCAGCATAGGTTCAAGTCCACTTGGAGGCAGCAACAGGGGAGCTGGGCAGGTTGTGCTGTGATGGCAGGATGCTGGTAGGCACTCGGGGGTCCAAGGCTGGCATTTGGGCTCTCCAGGGCTGGCTGGAGGGTGCTGAGTACGTGAGGCCATTGGCAGCAAGTGCTTGGTGGCTGTATGAGCCCTGCCAGCTGCAGGGGCCATCCCTGGGGCCCTTCAGGAGGATGGAGGTGAATCCCTCCCTGTGCCCCACAGGTATGGGATGCCATGTGAGCATCGCATGCACGGGTGGTTCCCACTGAGCTCCATATAAAATTATCCTTCTCCTGTAAGCCTGACCCATGTGCTGGCAGGGGTTGGTAAGTGCAAAAAAGAAGGTTGTTTATCTAAAATTGCCTAATAAAAGGGGTTCAAAGACAGGGAAAGGGGTAATGCTGCACAATTTAATTTCTATGGGAAACACACCAAGAGAAGCTTGTAAGGAAAAGACCTCCTAGGGAACATACCCAGGAGCCAGAGGCAGCCGTAATTAAGACTGGACAGGAGCTGAAAAGAGCTTTTCATGAGTGAGGAGAGCCAAGACCTAAGACTGGAGCTGCTTAGCCAAAGCGTTGGCCTAATCTCATCTAAATCCTCAACAACAAGCAAACATTTTAAAATTAATTTTCCAATTTACAAAACAATGCARTCTTTCAGGTAAAAGGATTAGTCGCAACTATGGAGCAGGCAGGGAAATAACATCCCTTATACTCTTTCTGTAAAGAAGCTAAATGCTTCCAGGCTTACCTGGATAGGAAAGATTTGACACTACAATTATTTAATTTTTTTTAGTACATTACAGCAGAGGCTGGTTGTCCTGATCAAACTGGAGTTTCAGACAAGCGTAGACTTCTCTGCTCCCCAGAGACGTGTGGCCCAGGGAGGCAGGGCAGCCACTGGGCTTTGGGGTGCACCAGCCTCTCACATTTCAGGAGGGAACTAAGGTGCCAAGTACTACGAGCCTGCCTGTCTTGGCTTATCACAAAAAAAAAGTCCTTCCATTTCTTGGAGAGCGGTGATGCGAATCAGGCTCTACACTCAATATTATGCTATGCTGGTAAGTTACAGCAGC
Organism: Phoebastria nigripes; assembly: GCA_035582835.1. Taxonomy (NCBI): domain Eukaryota; kingdom Metazoa; phylum Chordata; class Aves; order Procellariiformes; family Diomedeidae; genus Phoebastria; species Phoebastria nigripes. Next base: position 2,327,713 of record JAYKAV010001555.1, on the reverse strand, counting down.
AAATAAAATCCACCTTGGAGCTTGTTGAGCAAGGACAGCAAACAGAAAGCTGGAAGAAAATAATGTTTTAAATAAAACAAAATGAAACAGTAAAAGATGGTATACTATCACCCTGGATAAAGTCCCCCACCAGGTGATGTGTGATCTTGGAGTGCCAGATCAGCTATGTCCTTATGCTGGGACTTGTAAACCAGCATCTGCCTGCTCCCTGCTGTGGATGTGGAGGCACAGGGCCCTGATTTGTCCTTTTCCCTCTGAGGGTGCCTGATAGATATGTTAAAAGTGCTGCTCATTATGAAAATACATACACTTTTTTTTTCTTTTGCTGTATATTTTTTTAATCCTAAAATCTTCTATTTTTGACTGTTGCAAAGAGTGCTGCTATCCATTTTGCAACCTAGAAAAGCCTCAGTTCTGATTTCACTGATATTAAGTCATAAGCAAGTATGATAGAGCTGGGAAAAAGATTGATTAGCAGGAATCCAAAATAAGCCAAGCACATTAGTGACTGAGAAATCATTTAATAAATTTAACCAATAAAATTTTGTTAAATGCTGAAGTTAAGACTATGCTTTAGAGAGGAGGAATGCTAGAAATATTATGTTGGATAGACCAGAGGAAACGCAACAATAGGAGGAATTTCTTCATGAAAGCATTTTCAAAGCTTAGCATCTCCCAGAAGAAAGAGTTTCTGGATGGTTGGCACCACTTTGGGAATTAAGATCTCCATGACATCACCTAATAATTCAACCTGTGGTAGTAAAATCAGGGAAAAGCTGAGTAAAAAATGAGCACRTGACTTTATGCAGGAAGAAAAACGTGGCTGAGGCTGCGTGGCTGGAGCAGCCCGGGAAAGGAAAGCTCAGCACAAAAGCATGGAGGCCACATACATTAAGCCAAGTGCGTGCTTCGGCACAGCTGTCCTGAGGACAAAGAATATTGTCCCAGGCAAAATTATTTCAGAACCGCCCACAGTTTCCCTTTTTCAACAGATTTACCTCATTTCATGGCGGTGCCTATGCAGCCACAACTTTTGTTTCTTGAGCAGCCATAGTTGTTTACCGTCACATGCGTGGCCTGAAAGAAATAAAGTCCAAGTGAGAACATGGGGATAAATTTGGTGATTGTTGAAGTAATTAGTGGGACAAAAAAGGAGAGGCATTCTGCTTTGCTTTTTCAAAAGCTTTGRCTCCCTTCTGGCTCTGCCAGTCCCTGCCGATGGCTTTGCAGCATCCTGGCCGTGTTTGCAGAACAGGAGCGACTGTTCCCAAGCAAATATGCACGCAGCCATGTTGCTGGTTTAAATGCATGTCCACCTCCTGAACACCTTGCTCAGAAATGAAACCTACTGACAGCCTGCTCTGGAGGACACCTCTCTCCATCATTGTTTAAACCAACAAAGTGAGTCCACAAATTTTGTAAGGAAGGTGGGGAGGAGGTACCAGCCTCCACCACTTGGCTTGGGTGCCTGGATAAAGGGAGCCCGAGCCTCCCAGTTAGGCTGTTCTTCTTACTGGTGTCTGGAGGACACCTTGTCTCTCCATGGATGATACCCTGGATGATACAGGGTATTTCATGATACTAGCCTTAAGTGATGGCTGAAAGTGAGTGGTGGGATTGTCCCCCAGAGTCTCATCTTTGGGCACCTTTTTAAGGACTAGTGGCTTTTCATATTTAAAGTAGGTTATTTATGGCTGGGTTTCTGGTTTGTCATCAGAAAATTTGGTTCACTGGTGTGTAGTTAACATCAGAAATTATGTTAATTGTTTGGACGCTGCTTCTTTACTCTTATCTTCCCCCAAATAACTGACAACCACACATGCTATTCCAGGATTGTATGGGGAGGGGGTTAAGCCAACTGATGGAGTAAGGATGTCCTCACTTATGTGAAGTCATAGCAGAGTAGCCGTTCTGCTTCATGATGGTAGCCAATGTGTCCCAAAATAATCAGAGGGTTGTCTCTCAGCACCACTCATGTCATTCTTGGCAGATAATTGTCTGACTTGACCCTAAAGACTGTCTGTGATGGAAAAAGGGGACAAGCAAGGCGAAGCCCACCCGTGTTACTGCAGCAGTAGGAACAGGGCTGTGGTGTTTCAGTCCTGTTTCGTCTGTCCCTGTCTGAAATGGAGCTGAATCCCAGCTAAAGAAATGGTGTCCAGCCCATCTGCCAAGGGGAATTCAAGCAAAACTGCTACCATTAGTTGATGGTGACTAAGGCAAGGAAGCAACTTAGCTTTCACTTCAAATCCAGCATGAATCACTTTTAACACCGTGAGGACAAAGTGGCAACACACTGTTGACTCACTTTGAAACTCAGCTGGATGGTGGCAAATGGCTCACTAAGCAACCTCTGAGAAAAGGAGCATTCACCCTCCCATGTTATTTCTGAGGTAGCGCCATGCCCTTTGTGCAGCTCAGAAACCACAGAGAGCTGCTCGGCACAAGTGCCAAGAGCTGGACATGATGTGCTGTGGCCTTGGCTGAGTGTTAGCAGCTCACTATGGAGAGAGGGGGGACCACCATGATGCTGCCCCGTATGCATGGCTGAGCATGTCTGCACAGCGAAGAGGGTCCTGCTGTTTCGTGTGAGAGTGATGCAATTTTGTAATCAGTTTTGTGTTGGTTTTATTTTGCACTTTTCAATTCTCTGTTGAACAGTTGAATATTTCCATCTAATTGTGGTGATGGTTACGGTCACCTACTGGCCAGCTACACAAGCAAAGCAATTGAGAAAATGAGCCTTTTGATTCTTGGAGACTCCCACTTGAAAACAATGAAACAATTTTTCCTCTTTCCTTAACATCACCGAGTGGCATTAATCTGTCACCTTTCAGGCTCTCACACCCACAGGTGATGTCCCTCTTGGTCTCTCTCAGTGAGGAAGTCCTTAAAAATTATAGTTAAGTGCAAAGCCTCTGAGCCCCAGTGGTGCAAAAAGCAGGACCAGGAGCCCGAACTGAGAACCTGGGCCCAAGAGATGTACATGTTCATCAGGGCTTGGTGGCTGTGGAGAAGAACTAGCCTGACTACCCAGGTCCACCAGGTCCTGCAGGAGGGAAGGGTCCATTGGCTGGAGGGAAGGGCCATTAGGGGGCCTTTTAAACTTGCTTTTAAAATGAAATCCTCATGACATTACAGCATTGTAGAACTCAGAAAACCCCAAACCATTGGAATCCTGATAAAGTCCTGACCGGTTGCCACCAATCCTGGTTGAATGAATATGGGAATATGTGTGGAGTTGAGTTCAGGTAGAAAAAGGTAATAAATATAAAATGCATACATTAAAAAAAGAAATGAAATTTTACGTAGCACCCACTAAACACTGGAAGAATGATAAGAACTTAAACATCATGTGCATCACTCAGTTAATAATTGACCTAAATATAGAGATACATTGTGACAGTATGTGTGTTGTCTGTAGTGTCTGTTTAGGGTGTATCACTAAGTGTAAGACAATTTTTAACTTGACTCTTTCTGTAGAGGTTTATAGCTGAAGCCAGGATAAGCCATTAATTAAAAAACTAGCAGGCCATTTTGGTAGTTGGGAGTACAAGACACTAAACCCCATCCTGGCAGAGCGCTGAACCCCCAGAGACTCTGAGTTGCACCCCCGGAGTCCTTTCTCAGCTGTTTTGCCTGTCACCTTCAGCAGGGTGCCAGATGGGTTGAGGGCAAGGAAGCCTATTATTAGTAAGTGTTGGGGAAGAAAATGATGGCCCTTAATTAAGAATGACACTTTTTTACCTACACATTTGACTTTCTGGGGAGGTCTTGAAAGAAAGCCAGGGATGGAAATCCCCTTTCCACCAAAGCTGGGAGAATATTCCTGGGACATGCAAACAAGCAAGCAGGGGTTTCTGTGAGTTTTAATTTCCCAGATTATTCCATGATGGGGTCAGCCTTACTACCACAGAGACAAGGAGCCCACCCTGCACCTGGTCAGAAGACCTGGCTTTATAAACCCAGCCACTTCCATTCCTAGGTGGCTGTAGAAGAGGCAGTGCTGAGGTAGGAGGAGGAGATGACCCATCCCAGGTGAGTGGCTGAAGAGGCTGAACTTGTATGTTGTTAACCACTAGTATGTACTGCACTTCTTGCTGGGCTTTATTATGCTCCTTAAAGGTCAGTACAAGGTGTAGCAGGTCTCACAGTGTGAAAATCCCTATCACTTTCCTCTTTCTCCACCCTTAACAGTATTTTCACCACCTCTCTGTCCTTCTCTCTGATTTCCTTGGGGGCTGGCAGTGCCTGGTCCATGCCAGCTGTGCTACAAGGCTTTGTCATTATAGCAATGGGTGCTACTTCCTTAGGAATGAAGCTAATGGCATAGTTTGGAGAAGTTTTATGATGGGAACCTCTACTGATCCTGATGGTCTTTTTCTAGTGAGTGAWGCTCCCATCTGCTCTTTCTGCCTTGTTCCTTAAGTGTCTGTGTGACTTGAGGTTTTGCCTATCCAGTCATGTAAATGAGACAACTCCTGAGCAATTCAGAGCAAAATTCATCTCATCTAAGCTGTCTAGGAGATAAAAATGGGCACACAGGTAAGTAGCTTTCAGACCCCAAACCATAAAGCCAAGGTCTTGGGGTAGCCAACAGAATTGCCTGCTGCTGTAAACTGTGCTGATCCCTCCTGATGTGGCTGACCTGTGGGTGCTTAATCTATCACCAGCACAGTGCTAGTTGTGTAGTGCTTGGCATTGGTGGGAGCTGCAGAAGGATGCAATTAAACTAATTACAGGCTGGTGATTTTGCACTCAGTGAGATAATTACTCTTGAAAACTGGCAGTATGGACGAAACTTGCTCCCAGCCTTAATATCAGGTTTCACCGTCTTGCCAGAATGTGTGATTGACGTCAACCTGTGATTGTGACAAAGACTATAAACTCAATAGGCTCATAAAATAATTTAGGGTAGAAGGGGTCTTCAAAAGTCATCTGGCCCAGACCACACTCAAAGCAGGGCCAGTCCAAAGGCTGCTTGGTTTTGTGTGGGGTCAGAATCCCATGGCCAGTGCTAGCCAGGAAATCCAACCAGAGATCATAATGCCCTATTCTTGCCTCAGATAATCTATGAATACACTCACTAAGAAAAGCTTTTGTCTTTCCAGTGTTGGGTGGGAGAAAAGTAAAATAACACAGGCGTGCCAAGCCATAATTATCTTTCAGTTCATCCCTTAAGAATGACTATTTAAAAATTAAATTGGGATATATTTGTTTACTTAATAATTTTTCCCACCAAATATAAAGAATATAACTTGGCAACCACTTTCTACTAAATCTGGCAGTTCTTGTGGAGATATGGTTGCCAGCTAACCTTATAACTTGTCACAATGGAGCTGAACACATATTAATTGCAACTAAAAATTTAAGGTTTTACTTGCTAACAGTATTGCTTCACAGTGACAGGTGGGATTGGCAGTGCGAGGGGTCTAGTGGGCTTTAACCTGGGGCAAAACTGCAGTGAATGAGCTACTCCATACTGTGTGGATGCCCTCTTGCTCTACATGTGCTGTGGTGCAAGGCAGTGTATGCTGCCTTTTGAGCAGCTTAGGGTACCTGTGCTGTGAATGCATTAAATATCCAAACTAGGATCTTGTGCAATTGGCTGTGTGTGCTGCAAATTCCCAGCTCTGCTTGCTTGCTCTGGTGTCCTATGTAACATAGATGTGAGAGGGTGCATTAACTCAGCTTTTTTTTGTATATGGTAAAAGAATACACAGTCAAGAGGAGAAATGGCTGCAGAGTTGGTGGATAAGAGATGCTTATCCTTAAGTTACAGGCTTGAAGTAAATGAAGATGCAAGTCGTCTTCCTTTCAGTGCTTTTTAATTTGAATGGAGAGGCTACAATCAGCACAAGACTCTAACATGAAACCAAGATAAGTCTTACAAGCTGAGTCTGGCTCATAGGCTATAAGCACAAGAAGCATTACATGGTGCCTTCATGCCTTTCCTTTTGAAGGAAAGCATGATTGTCTTGCTTTCCTTCAAAAGGGGAAATTCTAGCAGGTGCTTTGGCAATTTCCTTAATCATCTGAGTTGTGACCATGGGCTCCACACTGAAGAGCCCAGACTTAAGTGCAACACTCTCATGATGGACATGGGACACACCCTAGGAAGGCTTTGACCTTTGAAAGACCTACAATGTGGAGAACAGCATCATCTGATGATAATAATAAAACCAGTTATATATTTCAGGTTTTTCCCCATTTCAAATCTTACCTGACATATTTGCTGCTGCGAGTAGTTCCTGCCAACATTACTGAGGATCTGTGGATACCGTGGTCTGTTGTGATGAAACATGTTGTGGATTTGGAACCTTTGGTGGTATATGTGTGCATCTCCTGTTGTTTGGACAGCCCAACCAGTCTTGCTTTGTTTCTGGTCACCAGTCCCACTGATTTCAAAGGGACCACATGCAGGAACAAACCTGAGCAGCTGTGTTTGAGAAGTCGAATACCCTTTAGGCATTCTGAGCTCTTTTAGGTCCAGAGCTAGCACATTGAGCTTCTGGTCCATTGCTATAGAAATAATGCCAACATATCTCTCTCTTTCTGAAAGTCTGAGTGAACAGCTTGTTTTTCAAAACATGTAAATAATAAAGTGTTGTATAGCTAACTTTTTCTTGTGTCAACTTCACTACTTCAGTAGTAAATGCTTTTGTGGAATTTCATTTTAAACTTCCCTCAAACAGTCCACCCGTGTCTGATATGGCTTTTGAGAAAGAGAAGACTTCTTTCTGTTTCATAGCTGGTAATTTTTTTTTTTTTTGAGTAATCTATATTTAGGGTGAAAATATCACTTCAAAACTGTGACTCAACAAATGGTAAATTTAGGTTTTGCCATTCAAAAATACTCCTACCTTTTTTCCAAAATGGGATGTTCTGACACAATTCAACAGACTTTTTTTCTTGGCAAAGCATAATTTAATTCATTGTTCACCTCAGTAAATGAAGGGCAGCAGAGCAGGGTAGAACACCAATTGCCTAAGGTACATTTTTGTTAAGTTATTTTGCCTGTACGCTTTGTTCTCACTGCTTTGAGTATGTAAACTGTCTTCTGAAAAGGTACCTGACCTAGTGGCTTGGCCGAAGCACCTCCTGGCATATTGCAGTTGTGCACACTGTAAGTCCTGGCCTAGGAAGGATGTGGTTTTGGACAGCATGAGTGTGACATCCCTTGTGCCTTCATCTAAGAAGGAGTACAAAATACCCAAAGAGCATCACTCATTTTACTACTTGAACTTTGGGCAAACTGGCTTGTCTAGCTCTTCTTGCCGCTTGGATCCCCACATGTTCCTCATAGCTAAATAGCTTATTAGCTGCTCTACTGACAGACTGCTGTGCAATCTCTCCCCATCTCCCAGGTTCTTCTCAAGAGCCTGGGGAGGCTGGGAGGTGCCTTTCCCCTTGTTCAGTCAGGGGAAACTAAACCAAAGAGGTTTAGACTTAGGGCCTCTAAATTACTTGGGCATCTGACTCACCTCCACACCATTTTGTGCGTGGATGCTATTGTGGACTTGGGGAGAAATGACTTACCTATGGGCTGAAGACTGTGGCAGAGTAGAGATTTGGTCCACAGTCCCTTAAATCCCAGTGATTGCCCATGCTTCAGGGTAGGTCTGTCTACCAGGGTCAGCAATTCCTGATTTTCATGGCAATAGTCACAAGTCTTGACTCCTCATGCTTTAAACACACAACAGAAGTCAGTGGCATAAGATATGGGTATTATAGATACGGCATAAGTAGAGAGGACTTCTTAAAACCCAGTCTTGGATCAAGTTTTTAAGCATTTCCCTTTCAGGAGGAATGAGACAAGTGTGAAGGGCTGCCCTTGTATAACCTGGTCTTTGCTGTAGCCGTGCCTGGCATCGGGCACGGTCATCGACAAGACCCATGGAAGAAGGCATTATGCTGGATAAATCTGAATGCCTCCTGGCTATAGTTGCAGCATCCTGGGGAACAGCTCAGTTGAGATCTGTAGGGTTAATAGGAACTTACTTAGCATTAGGTTTAAGCCCAGCCTTTACTAACTAGTCTGTGACATGTTTTATTTCTTTATATATTTTTAATGGAGTGCCTTTGAGAGAGCTTAGGAGGACATGGTGTCTGGTGGGGGTGGGAATTTAACATTGTGAAGGGTGGGTTTTCTCAGGGCATGAGAGGCAGCCATGCTTGGTGAAGATGCTCTAGTTCTTGCAAAAGTTGCTGGAGAAAGGGCAGAAAATTTTTTCACACTTTTGTAATATTTGGATGGACTTTTGGAGGAGTGAAGGTCTTTTTTTCCACAGAAGCTTTCCGAAAAAGGAAATTCTATAGTGTCAAAATAGCTTTGCTCTGGCAGAATCCTGTGACAATATCTGCATTAGTGAAGCATGGCTAAACTCTCTTTACCACAGGGAGAAGATGTGCAATGTATGATTGCTTGGTGTTTGAGGTTTCCACATACTGTAACCAAGAGCATCACTTCAGTGGTGGTCAGTGAAATAACATTATTACAGAACTGGTCAGGGAGTGCATCCCACCACACAGAACAACATATTCACTATATATTCTTGAGCAAGGGTTTTTCTGTAGCATCATGTAGCACTTGATAACCAGTAATGTTTTTCTTTGAAGGGCTGCCTTAGAACTCTGATGTTCTTAAGCAGATACAAAGACTTCACGGGTTGATAAAATATTTTCCCCAAGTAACTATGACTGAGCTATTGGATTCGTTTTGCTTAAAAGCTGTAAAATTGCATGAGGTATATGTTGTTCTGCAGCTGGAAAATTTGGATGTTTCTGTCAGCTTCCTTGAGGGTTACTGGAACAACACTTAGAGATGCTACTGAAGAGAAACTCCTGCTGCAGCAAATAGTGGGTGAAATTATTCAGGAGTACTCATGCTCATAGCAATTCTGCCTTGATCTTTCTTTGTGTGCGCTCCTTTTCCACCTAATTTGGCACAGCTCTGTTGCCACTTGGTTGCTGATATTACAATGCAGGGGTTGATAAGCACTTGCCAGCATTCAGAAACTTTCCATTCCCACACTTTACAAGCCCTGGCCATTTTTCAAACCTGTCATTTGAAGCTGTTTGAATCATGGAAGAACAATGACAAGCAAGGGAGAAAGTGTTACTACTGATACTTATCCGAGAGCCTCCTTTGGTGCAATTACGAACTGGGGAGATAAAGTGTGGTGGAGAGAGAGTGTATTTGGATGACGGTCATGCATGGAGGTTAGTGCCCTGTAAGAGAAGCTATACAAGTGCTGGATCAGCACCAAGCAGGTATAGAGTATCACACCATACAGACTGGGCCCTCCACATGGGAAAACGTAGCCAGGGAGAGCCCTGGGACAAAGGACAGGGAGCTGTGGCTGCACCAGTTCCCACTGTCACAGGAGATTTAGGGTTCAGAGGTGGGACTCCCTGCCCTGTGCAGGCAGGAGCAATATTTCATCTTGCTGCACGGGTAAGGTAGGAGTCATGGGCAATCAGAGCACCTGCTGGTGACATTTCCAGCCTGTGCCTCCCATGTCTGCAGAGACTTTGTGAGCTTGTGAACTACAAAGAGGTAAAATCCTCATGTAGACATTACAATGAGCCTGCTCTTCACTGCGTAGCAGATCAAAGTAAACCCTTCCTCCTCCCTGGTCTTGCATGTGGTTTGGCCAGACAGTCCCAGTGATTGATGTGAATATTAATGACCAAGCTTTTGTGTTGTCCAACATTTGCCATTGATGCAACAGCTCACTACACACTTTTAGGTAAAACCAGAGAAAGTTTGCCACATGGCTTTCTCTTCCACTGTATTTTTTCCATTTTCTTCTCCTTTCAGCTTTCATATGTGTGATTTGCACTGCTCCCACTGTCAATCCTGCACTGCTTGTCTCAGGATGAGATGTTTGTGGGTTACCTGGGGATGGGGTCTCAAAAGGTGGTGTTTGGCTGCTGCACTGACCCAAGGTATATTCCTGTCCTGCATCCCATGCCTGCCTGGGCTGTGGTGTGCTGCCTGCGCCATGTGCCAGAGCATGCACAGTGACTACTCTAGGTTAGAAATAAATGACTGGTTTTGGCTTGGGAGAAYTTCCTGATCTGATTCATCTCATAGCTACAACAATGGTTATACTGGTCCAAGACAGTGTGTTTGAGGTGCTGGGGAAAGAAATGCATATTCAAGTACAACAGTAGCATTCTTGAATGAAAAATGGGTATCTTGTCCTCCTGAAGACAATACCAGAGAGGTCAGCAATGAAGTTGTGCTATACCCTGGGGAGCTGGCTTCTTTTTCCAGTGGAGTTTGAATGAGGGGCCAGGACTCCATGTATCAGCATTTCCCTCAGCCTCCAGCAGTAACCCCTGTGATGATTTAACTTCACCTCCTTCCTACTGCATTGCAACAAGAAGTCTGTGACTGCCCTCTTAGTCCCCCCCCATCCCTTCTCATCACCCAGGGTGTCTCTGGCACAGATGATGGTGAAGCTACATTGTGAAAGGGGTGGGTGAACCGAGCACTTAAAGAAAAGTGTCTTTTTATTTTTTTTTAAGCAGGGTCAGTTGCCTGATCTGATTCTTAATACCTCCATCCCAGGCTGCTGAAGCCCATCAGCAGGAAAGGCTGGGGTGTATGGCTCGGCTGCAGCCCTGCAAAGGCCAAGGCTGTTCATGGCAGAAGCTGCCAGCAGCGGAGCAGGGAGGTGCTGGGGACAGGGACAGGCTGTGTCAAGGGTAGCTGTGTCAAAAGGATAGCAGGACTGAAGTGCCTGACCTCCCAAACAGCAGAGCTGCAAGGGTGGAGGTGGTCCTTTTGTCACTCTCCTGTGCAGTTGCAGGCATTCGTGGCTGAGGGGCAAGAGGCCATGACCGCCCTTGCTGTCTGCTGCTCCCTTGTTAACCCCAACTCTTTGCTTCTCTGTAGGGAATTTGAGCATGGGCTCTGGAAGCTGCTTGTGGATCTGACTGATGTCCTCAGCTAGGGATGAAGCAATTAACTAGTAAGTGTAGCTTAAAAAAACACAAGCCCATAGAGAAACAGAACAAAAGTCTATTGAGGGAGCAGGCAGCAGCGTGGATCCAGAGCTGCTTGAAGCTTCCTGCTGCAAGTACAGTGCAGCACATGGTGTGAGGAGATGCAGCCCCAGGTCCTTACCTCTTGCACTTACTTTAAAAAGCAATGTGAGCGRAGTTATTACTTGCTATGAACTATTATTTAATCACCCAGTGAAGCTCTCCCTGTCTTCATGCTTCCACTAAGTACAGCTCCTTAAAAGACAAACAAATCCACGCTCTCTTTTTCTTTTGTTTTCCCTTGAGAGAAAGCTGGAAAACAGCCAAAGCCCTCAGTATCTCTCGATGACTTTGTGAGAGCCCTCGAAACGTCATACTATGTAAAGATTTAGGATTGCTCAAACCAGGAAACCTCACACAAAGAGCTCTCATTTTTATCTGCAACAACAGACATTGTGTCATTGGTTCTTAAGAATAAAGCTGCAAAACAGCTTGATGTGGGTTTTTCTTTTAACCAAAAACAGTGTGTTAAAGAATTCAAGATGTGTCATTTTAGTAAAGTTCATAGAGTGCGTAGAAGTCTTAAGATCTCCTACCTGCAGTGACACGTAAATGCCAGCACCGCTAATTTTGCTTCTTATGTGTGACTTCTTCCATAAGGTTTGAATCACAACTGCTCTTTCAAGATGAGTTATGACTGCATGAAGTTCTAGCAAGACAGCATGACCGCAGAGGAGACTCAGTGCATGCGCTTGTTAATCATCACAGGTAGCCCTGCTGTGGCAAAACTACTTTCACATGGGATTTGGCAGCACACAAACACAAACTGGGAGATGTGGTGACTTGGCAAAAGTGAAAAAATTGGTGCATAGACGAAATCCTTGCACTGCAGTATTTTTTGGAGGTGTTAACTGGAAAAAACACAAACCCAGAGTGCCTGTCATTCTGCAAGGCAGCATGGATCATCATTTTTATTTAATCCTGACTTCTGCGTTCCCACTTGCCATCTGTTTTGTGCAGCAAAATGGGAAGGCACCAGCCTGCTGCTTCCTTTGGGAGAGATGGCTGATGTGTGGGTAGATAGACTCACTTCATTGCTTTGAACTCAGTGCGGTGCAAGTTTTCCGCAGTGTGCTGACCATTTCTGATGAATGAATGAACTAGCTTGCTTTAGCCTGCTCACAAGCCTTTTTAAACCCAAATGCTGATTGCAGGAGCAGGAAGTTCATCCTTGTAAATTCTAAAGAAAATAAGGGCAGTGATAGAGAAACTGTAGATTTTCAGAAGCGAAGGAGAAAACTGCTAATCACACCAGATTTGGGAAATTGCCTTTCAGAGCTGAAAAATTTATCCTGATCTTGTTTTTAGCATAGGATTATTGCTTGCTGAATGTAATGAATATTTTCCTGGAGGAGTAATGAATGAGAACTGATTAGGAACCAGTTTTTGCTAGAGGAGTGTGCTATATCGTCAAGCTTTCTGGTAAAGAAAAAAGAGTGGATTCAGTTATCCTATGATGGCAAACTCAAAGTTGAAAACAAGACAAGTCAATTCAATGATTTCTGGCTATGAAAGGGATGAAGGCACATGCTATGATATGTGGTGTTCTTCAGCATCACATATCTAAAGGTGTTTATATATGCTGTGACTATTGTTAGACCATGCATCTTAATTCACAATAGGTCATCACTTGAATTTCACTCATATCCCACTTGACCTAAAGCAACTGGATTCCCTGAAGGGATGGGAAGGTTTGTAGGTAGAGGGTAGGGTAGAGGTAATCAGGGCAAGGTTTGTAGGCAGAGGGTAGGGTAGAAGTAGTCTGGGCAAAGTTTGTAAGTAGAGACCACACCTTTTGTTAAACTGGCTATTATATTTGGAAAAAGTAGGTAGGTTTTCAGGCACAAAAGAACACTTTCAGAAATATTATCTTCTCCTTACAGACATTGCCTTGCCTGTGCCCTTAGACCATCATAACCACTGCTGTTTTCTCAAAACATTCATTCTTTTAGTTGTCTTCAAGAGTTACCTAAAACACTTCTTGTGTTTCCCTTAATTTGCAACTCAAAATACAAACAATATCAACTTTGGCTTGTGTTCAGCAATAATCCTGATAAGATTTCTCAGGAACCTAAACCAAACAAGTTAAAAGTAATTTCATTGACGCAGTTCAGTGGTATACCAAAATATATCAAGATGTCATTTATGACATACTTGTTTTCTTACTTTGACTCAATCCAAAGACATAAATAATTGTAATGGATTATTCATCGTGTTTTAAGAAAAAAAATGTTCTAATCGTATGTTTTAGGTTTCTTTCAGCATTCCGCTTTTTGCTGCAAGGTCTGGAAATAATTAAACCTACTAGACTCCAAAAGAAATGCATATGAAAAGGAAAAATCTGGAGGTAGAACTTCAAATATCTTATATTACAGAGCGAGGAGTGAATACATAACATATCGAGAAGAACTAACCTGGGTATCACTGGCTTTGGGCCCTGGTTTTCTGTAGCTGATGGCTATTTGCAAGCCTCTGATGAGCACTGGGTAACTGTGGATATGGCCACTGATGTGAATAGTTTCTGGGAGCACTACCTGTTTAGAGAAGCACCATGTAAACCCTTCTTGCCTGGTCAATGGGACTGTGTTTTAGGCCATGCCAGTTTGTTCCTCTTTCCAGGTCTCTGCCCTATCCATTGAGAAGGGCTTGGCTCCTTACAGCTGCAAGCATCGTTTTCACTGCATAGTTTACTTGTGGTAAATGTCCTTGCTCAATGGCATGGAAAAATCATGCTCAGGCCTGAACCAAATTTGTAGGTGTAAAGAGCCCCTGCATGAAAGGCTGCTCTGACTTGAACATCATTTCTGTAGGTCTTACTTGTTAGAAGAGATAGACCCAAGGTCTACATACTGAATGACCCCAAAGCTGGGGCATTAGAAATCTAATTTGAAACCATCTCTAATGAAGATACTGAGCAACTGAAGAGATGGTTTTAAAATATCCACATGGTTAGTCATGAAGAGGCTAAGTGTGACATTACAGTCTCCTTGAAATGCCATGAATTAGGAATGTGGGTAATGTCAGTTGGGAATGTAATTACATATGAATTGGTCTACTGAAGGTGGGGGAACAAAACTATGGTGTATACACACTATTACTAGCTCCTAAATGGCTTCCAAATAATATTAGAAGACAATTGTCTGTACAGCTGGGTCTTCTCTATCTGCTTTTCAAACCTCTCCACAACCATGCGGAAATTTTTTTTTTTTTTTTTTAACCTGGGCATATCCAGGATTTTCCAGCACCCTCCGAGCTTGGAGGAAAAACTCTAATTATCACATTGCTCCATAAGCTCAGGACTGGAAACATTTGTAAATCTCCAAGGCAGGAATATAATTCCTGTAATGAACCAGGCTTTTAAGAGACCAGAGAGGATATCTTAAGGCCCTCTAAGAAAGCTCAAGAGAAGGTTTTTTTCACTCTTTTTTTCATTCCTGGCTGTATACTTAGTGATATGCCTGTATGATTTGAGAGCTATTGAAATGGATTCTCAGAGTCAGGATGGTATTTCAGTGGTGGATGAAACAATAATATAACTGTCATGAGAATGTTAGGGTTTTTTGGATAAATTTTATAGTAAACAAGGTAGTGGCTTACATGCTCTGAGCAGTGACTTTTTTTTTTAGTAACTCTCAGTCATTTTTAATATATTTTCCATACACAGATTCTTTCTGTTACAAGCCTTGACCTGATTAAAATCTGGCCTTAATATAAATTGATCTTTTTGTTTCACAACATCTAGCTCTTAAGACGAGGAGGACATAGTGGTGACATGTAGAATGTACCATTTCTTCTTGGCAGGGGTGGGCATTTCACTTCCCAAAAATCAAATCAAGATTTATAACAAAACAAACATATTTTATTGAAATGAATGGGAGGCAGGGGCTGGCCAAGATGAGTAATATGCTTGTAACAACCCTCAAGCTTCTTCTCTGGCTGACTAGATCCATCCAGAGAAAGCTTCTTCAACTCCAGCCAACACACAGAAAAGCTTTTGTAACTGCAGAAGTACCTCTCGTGCTGAGGATGAAAAAGGCAAAAGGATGAGAGTGGAAGAGGGTGTTGGTGAAAACAAGGCAACCTAGAATTTTGTCTGGTCTCAAATACTGGAGAAGCTGCCTTGGTTTTTTTTTGTGGAAAAAGAAGGATTTGCAAAAGATGCCGTGCTAATGTGTTATTTATAGTTCCTCTGATGCAGAGCACCGGGGAAGCCCCCTTTCTTTCTCTGGACCCAAATCTCCTCTAGCAGAACTGGCCCCTTTCCTTTGTGCTACTGCAGTGAAAGCAGTGACAGCAAAGCTGAGCAGGAGGAAGGATGGAGCAAGAGCCGGAGGCTGATAGTTGCTTTGGGACCTTGTTGCAGGCTTTGGTTACTACATTTCTTCTTTCTTATTCATTGTTTTCTTTTTTTATATTCCCCCCAACCTACGTCAAACTTTCTTAGATTGCAAATGCCAAGGGCTAGTTTGAGATAGACACTCCCATTAAATTTTCAACTCCTAAGCATTACTGCCCAGCAGCAAGCCACTTCGAGGCTCAAACTTGTTCTTGGCCTTGATATATCCTGGCCCTTTACGGAAAGGTTTTTTGGGATTGCAGTGCTGGGGAGGCAGGGTGCTGCATGCAGGGAACCAGCCTGGCCATGGGATGTGAGCAGGACCAGTGGCTAGCACCGTGCGTGGGACAGGTGGGTGGATGGGYGATGTGGGGAGGCTGTCTGCATGCGAGCTGGGGAGGAAGCTGTCTGGGATGGGCTGTGAGCACTGAGGGCTGCAGGAGGGGACAATACAGTTTATCCCCTAAGCCCAAATTGAAAAATACTTTATCCCACCCTGCAGGCCTGAGGGGACTGCTTGGTGCCACTTGCTGCTTGGATGCAGCACTGCGGCTTATTGCCAGCGTTGTCAAGAGCCATGCAAGTTGTTAGGACTGCTTGTCATCTCGGTTAGACCATCCTACCACAATCCCAATCTTTGCAGAAATATGCACGGAAGCAGAATTGAGCCCCGCCTTTGTTCATGATCACGCTGGGCTGTAGCTGTGCTCCTGTGCCTTTGATGACTGACTGTGATGTCTGTCAATCACCATATTTGAGTAACCCTGTGCTTTGACTTCTCACTTGGGTTCCCATCCGCACCTACTCTATGTGAAGGCGCCTCTCCACTCTGCAGCAACCCATAGGGTTTTTGTGGTCTGAGCTGCTTGAAAAGTAGCAGAGGTGCAAAAGGAACCAACCAACCCATTGTAGAGAAATGGTGCAGTGCTACCCTTGTCCACTCCCCTCTTTTTGGGTGCTCAGTGGCTGCAGTTCAGTTTCCACCAGTGACGTCTCACAGGACTGACCCTTTGCATCTGACTGTGGTCTGATGTCCTCAATGCTCATGTGGTTGGCTGGTGGGATGTCTGGGGAACAGCATCTTCCTCCCTGCGCTTCTGCAGAAATGTTACATTTCTGAAATGAAGTATGTTATTTGCATGTCAAATGGCATGGGACATTTTCGCAGCTCTCCTGGCAGCCCACAGGCTTGGCATATTGCATACTGAAGAGCTGCCAAGGGCAAGCATTTAGAAAAAAATAAAAAAACAAATCCCTTGTAGGCAACTGCCAGAGTTTGGTGCCAGATTAATCAGAACTCCCCATTGTCTCTCTGAGACAAATGTTCTGATTAAATCTATTGTTGTTGGGCTTGATGGGACAAAGTGTTACTGAGTTACATCATAGCTATAATGTGGAAACTGGAACACAGCACAATTTATGATGGAATGTTCCCTGGTATTGTTCAGAAATATCACCACAGAAGAAGTTTGTGGGAATGATTATTTGAAATCTGCTGGTCTAACAGTGGCTTGAGCCCAGCTCCAGGATGCCTAACTAGGCTCTGCTCCATAGCTTAAGTAAACTACTTAACCTCCCTGCCTCTGCTTCACCCTTTATTAGCAGTGGTGTTAAAGTGCTTGTCTGCCTTCCTGCCTCTGCTTCACCCTTTATTAGCAGTGGTGTTAAAGTGCTTGTCTGCCTTCCTGCAAGCATTTGCTCGTGTTTCCAACTGGCTCTGATTCATGCACCAGTGCTGATGTTGCAGACTTTTGCCATGTGCATTGGACAGGTTGTTTTCCTTCTGTCTAACCTGGTCATCATGTTCTCATCACTGCAGCATCTCGGAGATGACTTGGAGTGACTCCGGGTGCTGCCTGCTCCCCTTGTGGGGGAGATGGCTTCCCATGGCTGCCATGCTCCAGACCCTCTGCTGCCTGCCGGGGCTTGGAGCCACGAGGCAGGTTGGGGGCAGATGGGGCTGCCCCATTGCCCTGGCCCTGCCACGCTGCTGGGGCTAACATGGCGGGCAGAGTCCGGCATCCACCACTTCCACAGTCTCCTCCTGCAGGTCTGCAATCCAGAGCCATGTGAAGAGCACTGTTTAAGGACCACCTGGTCCTACACATGGAAAAGAAGCAAGTAAAGCATGGGTTGTGCAAGAGGCAACAGTGACGAGGCCTCAAAGAAGCTATTGCAGGACATGAAAAAGGTGGGAATCAGACTGTCTCGTCTAGCCACCTTATGTGACTCTTAATAAAAGACATATATATCCATGAGAGACATGTACTGCATGGGATTGCATCCAGATTTTGTGGCTCCAGTCCATCTCCACCCAGACTGAATCCTGTCTGGTTCCTGAGAGTCCTTAGCTAACGGGGCTTACAGATGTGACAAAGTACACCAGATATAACTTGAGCAACTTTATGGTCATCAGTATTAAGCTGAACTCTGAAATTCAGAGAGATCAGCTGCCTATTTCTCACTGACAGTTACAGGATCATGTAGAGCAAAACAACAAGGTTTGTATTGAGTGCCTTCTGACATTTTGTAGCTATACACAAAGAATCAAGATGTCTCATCTACTTCAGTTGCAAGAGGGAGAAGTTCTATTCATTCTGTAAATCCCTTCCTTTAATTTTATGACAATTTTAATTTTAAATTCTTACTGTCATGAACAGCTACTTACACATGAGGTTCCACAAAGCAAACTAAAAAATTTGCTTGAGAGGCATTGACCTGTTTCTCCATGGGTTACATGTATGGCTGTTGCTAAAATCCAGTTTTGCAGTCTGAACACTCAACTCTCATCTCTGTAAAGTGTCAATGTGTTAGGGGACAGGAGACAGACTGGACTAAAGGCACAGGAGACTTAGGAAAGCAACCAACATAGCATACAGGGGTCTTAAATGTAGTCTGGGTGGGATTTAGCTGGTCAGGTTTATCATGACAGTGAATCATAATGTCTCATCTCATTTCTGTAATTGTTTGAGATGCTCTAGGCTCCCAAACTCTGAGGAAAATCTTTTACATGATGCCAGAAATGCTCAGCCTTTGAAGGAGCTCCCTGACCTGGCTGAGTCACCTGCTCAAATGCCTTTCTCCCTCCTTGTGCTGTTTGGGGTGGAGAAAAGGGGCATGCATCTCAAAGGCACACTGGTTGCTGTATATGCTCAAACCGTGTCTAATTCTTTTGAACACTGAGTTTGATTAAAAGCAGTCATGGTGGTGCTCAACTCTTATGTATGGAGTTTTGTTTTGGGAAACATGCATGTGCAAAGTACTTGGGTGTATTATAACTTGTTATCTTGAAGGCCTCTGAACAATTTCCTCATTTACAAGATGTTATATCCATGAAGAGACTTATGGTCAGCCATGACTTATTCTGGGATAGGGGGCTCCAATTCAAAGATGTACAAATTAATCACACAAAAGTAAACATTTTGTAGGTATATGAAAGCCCTGATGTTCTTGAGGAAA
>JAYKAV010001555.1:2152284-2303636 GCA_035582835.1 Phoebastria nigripes | reverse complement strand
GGTGGCAAATGCCCTGTGGTTGCAGCAATGGAAGCAGAACAACTGGCAGCTGGAGGTAA
This sequence comes from Phoebastria nigripes, assembly GCA_035582835.1. Lineage (NCBI taxonomy): Eukaryota > Metazoa > Chordata > Aves > Procellariiformes > Diomedeidae > Phoebastria > Phoebastria nigripes. Next base: position 2,303,577 of record JAYKAV010001555.1, on the reverse strand, counting down.
ATCCATCTGGGCTGCCGCATTGTGGCAAGATATCGCTGCCTGGGTAGAGAACCTGGTTGTAAGAGTATGTCATGTAGATGCTCACGTACCCAAGAGTCAGGCCACTGAAGAACATCAAAACAACCAGCTAGTGGATCAGGCTGCTAAGATCAAAGTGGCTCAGSTGGATCTGGACTGGCAACATAAGGGTGAATTATTTATAGGTCGGTGGGCCCATGACACCTCAGACCATCAAGGAAGACATGCAACATATAGATGGGCTCGTGATTGAGGGGTGGACATGACCATGGACACTATTGCACAGGTTATCCATGAATGTGAAACATGCGCTGCCATCAAGCAAACCAAGCGAGTAAAGCCTCTGTGGTATGGAGGACGATGGTTGAAATATAAATATGGGGAGGCCTGGCAGATTGATTATATCACACTCCCACAAACCTGCCAAGGCAAGCGCTATGTGCTCACCATGGGGGAAGCAACCACCGGATGGCTGGAAACATATCCTGTGCCCCATGCCACCGCCTGGAATACTATCCTGGGCCTTGAAAAGCAAGTGCTATGGCGACATGGCACCCCAGAAAGAATTGAGTCAGGCAACGAGACTCATTTCCGAAAGACCCTCATAGACACCTGGGCCAAAGAGCATGGCATTGAGTGGGTGTATCACATCCCCTGTCATGCACCAGCCTCTGGGAAAATYGAAYGMYACAATGGRCTGCTAAAGACTACACTGAGAGCAATGGGTGGTGGGACATTCAAACATTGGGATACACATTTAGCAAAAGCCACCTGGTTAGTCAACACTAGGGGATCTGTCACCCGAGCTGGCCCTGCCCAATCAAAACCTTTACGTACTGTAGACGGGGATAAAGTCCCTGTAGTGCACATTAAAAATATGCTGGGGAAGACAGTCTGGGTTACTCCTGCCCTGGGCAAGGGAAAACCCATTCGTGGGACTGCTTTTGCTCAAGGACCTGGGTGCACTTGGTGTGTAATGCGAAAGGATGGGGAAGTCCGATGTGTACCTCAAGGGGATTTAATTTTTGGTGAAAATAGCCCATGAACTGAATTGTATGATGTTAATTGCTATATAATGCTGTACGTCATCACTGCTATGGTTGCTATATGTCATATCAAAGGTGTTGCAGTAAGAATCACCCAGATTAATGAAGAAGGAACTCTGATGAAACCGAGCAAAGCGCAACGATGATAAAACCAGACAAGCACAGCGATAATGGAACCAGAACTGGCTTCAGGATGCAACAATCCAACACCACACACCATCTCTCCTGCCCTGAAAGACTGTTATGAGAGATGGAGCCCAAAGTCATGGTCTAAATGAACCCAATGGACATTTTAGAGAGATGGCCCATAGACTGAGGGAATGATGTCTGTGTGTGTATATATATATCAAAGGCAGGAAAAGTGGTGATGATTAATTGGAATGTATTGGAAATTGTGAGACCTGGGCATGATGTAGATGGTATAGAATAAGGGGTGGATACTGTCCTGGTTCTGGCTGGGACAGAGTTAACTTTCTTCCCAGTAGCTGGGGGGGGTGCTGTGTTTTGGGTTTGGTATAATAGGAGCGTTGATGGCCCATTGATGTTTTGGGTGTTGCTGGGTGGTGCTTGCACTGGGGACTTTTTGGCCTCCCATGCCCTGCCAGGTGCATGGGAAGCTGGCGGGGGGAGCATAGCTGGGGCGGTTGACCCAGCTGGCCAGTGGGGTATTCCATACCATGTAACGTCATGCTCAGTTTAAAACATGGGGGGAGGGGGGGCCTCTGGCGTCACAGGACGGGCTCTTGCGTATCAGCCTGGTTGTCAGTCAGCGGGTGGTGAGCAGTTGCATTGTGCATCCCCTGCTTTGTATATTCTATTATTGTTGTTGTTATCACTGTTATTATTAGTGTTCTACTTTGGTTTATTTCAATTATTAAACTGTTTTTATCTCAACCCACGAGTTTTCCTGCTTGTGCCCTCCCGATTCTCTCCCCCATCCTACCGGAGGAAGGGGGTGAGCGAGCGGCTGCGTGGTGTTTAGTTGCTGGCTGGGGTTAAACCACGGCAAGAGCTTAGAATAGGGTGGAGAAGGAAGTTTTCTTTATGATTCTGTGTCTTTTCTCATATTCCGCTGTGTTGGGGTCAGATGAGGCTGCGGAGCTGGGTGCGACCTGGGTTTTAGCAACATGTCTCAGCCATCTTCAGTATGGTTCTCGCTGGCACATCTGATGCTGGCTCGAGTGTGATTGTTGGAAAGGAGATCCTTGACCCTCAATCTCATTATATTTCTAAATAAAGGAGGAGAAAGGGCAGGATCAGTGGCTTTACCTATGTTGGGTTGTAGCACAACACCTTTCTTTCCTTCACATCTTCTTCTCTTGTCTTTGCCTTTATCTTTGTTTTTCTCTCTGTTTTTTGTTTTGTTTTGCCTAGGTTTGGGGAATGGGGTGAATTCTAAGCTAAAAAAAACTGCAACCTGTAGCATCAGCAGGCAGCTTTCGTGCTGTAATCTCCTGGATTGTGTTGTCATTACTTTGTTGGCATTTTGGCCATAAACACACCACTCTCATTCAAGACACAAAGACAATGCTGTATGTTAATTTTGCCTGGCAGCATGCGTTTAGAAAATAAAAGGTTTCTCTTTGTCACATGTGTTTGGAGGAGAAGCTAATTGGAAAGGAATGTTAACATATGGCATTAGCCACCAATTGCAACATAATAGCAAAGCTAAATTTGGTAATAGTGAAAGGGCACAAGCCAAGTACCTAGACCAGCAGGCAAAAATCATTAGTGTTACCAAAAATGGTTTGTCAGTGATATTGAAACAAGTGAGAACAGTTCAGCTGACAGCTTGAAGGTCGACATTAGGACCAGAAGTGTAGACAGAAATTAAAAAAAATAAAATAAATTGATAGAACTACTTCAAAAAGAGAGATGACTGCATGGATTAATTGCCTCATCAATTGATGAAGTCAGCTTGAACTCCAGCTGGTGAAACTATACCACTGACTTCCACAAGCCATGACAACTTATGTCCTCTGACAGCTCCCTTTTGGGGGCTTAGAGAAGGTCTTTGTTTAGATCTGAGAAAGAATGTGCTGTGCCATTCAGATCTGGTATGTCATCTGAGCTGCAAACCCAGCGCACCAGGAACGGCAGAAGATGTAAATCTTCTGCCGCAGAATGTTAAATCCATGACGGTGATAAATTGTCTCTGTGTATGGTAAGCAAGAGTTACCATGCCACTTCTCATCTTGTGGGTTAACTGCAGCCACTGACAAAGGCAGGGAAAATGCGCAGTGTTATGTTATGTATCCTCGGACAATGTAAATGAGCTACAATGAAGGAAACTGCTGAAAATGTGTGTAGTGCTGTGAAGACTGAATTCAAGATAATGTGAACTAGGAGTGTGTATTCTCATCCCAGGAGGGGAAGAACAAAATAGTCTAAAACTGTTTTAAGAATAGCAGCTCAACATAGTCACAAGGACACCACAAGAAATAGCAAAATATTAGTTGGAGAAGTTCCAAAGATGGAAAATTATTGACCCAGCAACCCTGCTTCTTCCAGAGAACAATGAAATTAGAGGAGGTCATAAAGAGACAAGGAATGGGGGTGGGAAAGTCTGCCAGCAGTGAAGCTGATCATAGGACCTGAGCACTGAAACGAAATATTGTAGCAATGTATAACCAGGCAAAACAATGATCTGGGTTGTTAGCGTGAGAGTATCTAGTGATGTGATTTTGTCATCAATGAAAATCAAGGAGGGAAAGTAGCTCAACAGACAGAAGGAGTGAAGCCTTCCTGAAGGGAAAATAAGGGGGAATAGCTTGATGTGCGCAAAGGGAGTAAGATGCCTTCTAACGTTAGGGAAGATATTAGTGGTTGATGGGAGGAATGAGACACTAGACTCCTGCCTTCAGAGAGCAATACATGCCAGTCGTTTGACTCAAGAATACAGACACAGCTTTTGGTGGATAACAATATCTGCTGGGATGTGACAGTGTAATGCTGTTACCAAGCATGCTGATTTAATGGTTTTTTTTTCTCAAGATCCAGGCTTGTTAAATGTCCATAACTCCTATTTTTTATGAGATAGATAATTTACTATGCTCTGCCTTTTCTAAAAGATATTTATCAGACAGAGACTGGCAGTGGTCAGAACAAATCTTTCCTTGAGGGAGAACAGATATTTTGGACACAGTCAGATGATAACTTTAGGTAAGTTGAATGGGGCTCAGGAGTCACTCTAGGCAGAAGTGATTGAAAGAAACCCTCTGTATTCAGTAACGCAGCTCCACACGGCTCTCTGCCTTCCAGAAAAATGCTATCTCCTTTGCCTGAGAAACTGAAATGCTTAAAATAGGCAGTGGCTCTGGAACACCATGGGACCAAAAGTAGTTTGACTGTAGTTTGCCAGACCCCGTGCCTGATCCTGTTGTGCCCCAATGCCTGGCAGAGGCAAGATCTTGACACGCACGGGCTGGGTTTCCGCAGGAAGAAGACCTGGATGCGATGGCCGATAGGGAGCTATGGCATTATCCAGTAAAGAAAAATGAGACCTGGTAAATCAAACAGCACCAAAGCCTGGTCTCAGGCTCTGACTCGCTGCTGTTCATGCTGTTTAATCTTGAGCACACCCCTGGCATGGCCTCGGGTCACGCCTGGTGTTACCCTCCCAGGAAAGGGCCGGGGCAGTTTGCACGCTCTCCTCCACCGAGGACCACTCCTAGGAGACAGTCTGCCCTCAGTCCCACCGGGGTGGGAGAGAGGGCTTAGCTGCAGGGGCACAAGACCAGCAGAGCCATGTGGCCTGTTTTAATCACCGACATCGGGGCCAGGACCCCGAACAAGTCTCATGGCTCTTGTCTGTATGAAGGTTTTTGCTCATAGGATCAAGGAAATTTGGCATACCTGGACTCAGAAGTGTTTGCTAGCAATGCTCAGCTTTCTCTGTGGCAGTTTGGATTTGAAGGTCTCCTTCAGTTCCGCCACTCTTTAGAGGAAATAAACTCAGTAGATCAGGCAGTGCTAGGTCCTGCGGCTGCTCTGTTCTGCCTGCTGCCTGGCACTGAGACCTTTCCAGGTAAAATGGCAAACCATGCTTAGGAGTCATTTTTAGCCTTCCAGAAAAATGCCAAAAGTCAAGTATCTTGTCTAAGCTGGTGATATCATATCCCACTACAGTCAGCTAGCATGGAGCAATTCCTCCAGCCTGCTTCAGGTCTCCACATCAATTTGGGGTGAATCCTCTTCACCCATTGATATGCAGAAGGAGCCTAGGTGACCAGCTTACACTGGTGAMTAACTTTCAAATGCTGGAGATTGAATTAGTTGAGACCGATCCTCCCTAAGTGTATCCCTCTCTTTTCTGGAAGGTGGAGAATTGCCCCCGATCTTCTTCTCTCTCGGTCCCTCCGTGCAAAGGTCATGGGTGTCTCTGCTTGGTTGTGCTCGTTGCATGGATGGGTCGGTGTGATGTGGGTGAAGTGGGAGCATTCCTGCGGCCTCATTTCAGAGGGGCTTCTTGTCTAGTTTGATGTTGTCTGTTTCTTAATATGCTTACAAGTCCTGACTTCCTCTGATTTCAGTTTCTGCCATTCCAGGCATTTTTATTTTCAGTTTTCTGTTACATAAAATGTCTGCAGGTTTTAATGGCACTGCTGTGTACCTTAACAGGGCTAAACACGCATCAGTCAAACTTCAAAATCCTTTTAGGAGTTATTTTATTATTGAAAAAATGCTTTCAAGCGGCTTGTTGGATTGCTAGCCGTGAGGCCAAGCAGTTACTTGCCTAAACAACACCTTAAGGTCTTTAAAACCCAACAAAACTATAGCCTATGTGACTGCCATCCCTCTATCAAATGAACTGTGTCCAGCAAAAATACACCTGACATGCAAAATCGTCACTTTGGCTGTGTTATCTCCAGCTCAAGGAAGTGAGAATAAAAATATCAATTAATTTCTCATTCAATTTAAAGAACTGCACATGCATCACCCTTGGAAGAACACCTTTTCTTATTCCACCAGTACGATGCTTTTGCCTATGTTGCAAACTTGACCTATGTCCTTCATGTCACTGCTCATTTAAGGCCAATAAAAATGGCTTGGGACTTTCTCTTTAATTTCTAATTCTCAAATAACCTTTGCGGATTGTTTCACCAATGTTTTTCTGTAATGTGTTACTGAGCACCTTGTTGGTGCTTTTCAACAAAACCCTGCCTGTTACTGTGACCTCCACCTTGAACTGATGGGAAAATGCTATCCTGACCTGACTGCACTTTAATTACTGTCTAATTCTCAGCAGTAGCTCTGGTAATTGTGGTCCCCATTTGTTCTGAGATCAGACAGGTTTTTTCCTTGATATAACTGTCATACACAGAGTCTCTGTGGTCTCTGCTCCTCTCTGCTTTTGTCAAACCCTTTCTTCAGTCCCTCACTCAATCCCACATTTGTCTTCAATTTGCAGAGCGCATAATCTCTATAGTTCTGAACTGGGGGCAGTATTTGGCAACACACATCAATAGGGGATTGTATGATACATGAGGATGCAATAATTTTTACCCCTAAGCCAAAGCTGCTTTCCCTGTTTCAGCACGTTGGCACTGCTGTTAGTAGTGTGAATACACAAGCCACTTGTCTCTGCTTTTGCTGCTGCTCCAAGGGGACTGAACCAGTGTCTCATTTTCGTGTGTCTGGAAACATCTTAGTTTTATGTTCCTGTGTGCTACTGCAGGGCTGGCGCTTTGTGAACTGTCTCCAACTCTTTCTCAAGATTTGCCTACTCAAGCTGCTGGACACTTTTACAAAATAGTTCCTTTCTGGGCACACAATTTCCCTGCATCATTTGTCACCTTCAGGACTCCTCATATTCCTCTTTACCTGTTGCAGTGCACATGTTATGCAGACGATATCATGCAGATTATCCTGCTTGCAGTCAAACTGTGTCCCATCCCACACTAATTTCCCTCTCCCTGGGGTTTACCTTGAAATTATGGTGCCGTTCTAATTTCTTTCTGCAAGCTTTGCTTTGGCCATGGGTATTCTTTGCAAAACTTCCCATATCCTCCAAATTCTGATGGCTTTTCTTTAAATCAAGCTAGAATCAAAAGAAACTCCCTATAAACGTTATTTAGTGGCTTCTGGTGAAGCAYATCAAATGCCAAACATGAGCCAAGCAACTGCCTGTGGCAAGTGGGAGCACACCTCAGCAAGCCAGGTCCACACTTGTCCTCATCTGGGAAGCAGAGGCTGAGAAACATCTGAGTTGTCAGGGCAGATCCTGGAGCAGTGCCTCCGCTGAACGGGAGGTGTCTTTGTACTGCATGCCTCCCCCATGCTCTGGCACTTGGGAAGAGAAAACACTTACAGGTTCCTGATACCTGGATGTGTCAGTGGCTCTTTTGTTTATTGGGGCTTTTTTTCCACCTTAACCCATGTACATGGATGGTTTGAGGCCAGAGCAAAAGATACTTTTAGTAGCCAGCTGTAGCCACGATGGCCTGAGGCGCTTTCTGTTTGCTCAGGAATAGCATTTTCCGTTAGTCTCTTCTGCCTGCGGTTATCAAATTTACTTGGGCCAGAAGCCGGTTATTGCTTCATAAACAGAAGTGTTCTCCAGTAAAACCCTGGTTAGATGTGATGGTTTATGGCGAGGATTAACACGCAATTACAGAGTGTGCCCCCATGCTGCGCAGCAGAGCCATCCCTGGGTGACAGCTGTGTCACCAGTGAGCACCATGGGTGCCTCCCTGGTACGTGCTGCAGCCCAGTGTGTGGGCAGCTTCAATTCCCAGGGCGTTTAAGCACCGAGTGTGGGCTGCCTGTGAGGGCAGGGGCTGGTAGGGCTGTGGGCAGTGCCTCAGCCACTACAGACTGCCTTCTGGTCCTCCAGCCCCATGCAGACTGGTGTCTGTGTACATCCCTGCTAGCAGACGAGGTTAGACCCTGGCATGGGACCTCCTGGTTGTCCTCGCTGTCTCAAACAGAAATAACCCCTTCCCTCTCCGAACACTGCCCAGCTGGCTGTGCCCGGAAAGACTGGTCTCAAGACACGGGTACTTGTCCAGGTTGCATGCTAACATGTGGCTTCTGTGCAGCTGGGCAATTCAAAAGCATATTAACAAGGCATTATACCAAAATATATTATCTGTGAAGAGTACCCTACAGAATCCAAAATCTAATACCAGTTTAATTCAAGAGACAGCTGGCTGTAAGCTATGTCTGTGGCTTGTTATGACCGGTCCTCTGTATTTTATTACAGTGCTGTGGGATCCTTTGCTGCTGAAAATGGCTGGTGGCATCATCATCAGCAGCTGTGTAGGGGTGTGGGCACCTGCCTCTGGACAAATGGAGCAGCTATTTGCAGAAGGCAGGAGGTCTTCRTGGTAGCAGGGCAAGACCCAGGGAACACACCATCTCTGAGGAAAGTGTACTCCTGTGCTTCATAACTAGGGCAGAGTTAGGTTTCCCTTCCTTTTTCTGGGACATAAATGCTGAATATCCACACTTACTGGCTGTTGTTATGCTCAGCTAGCATGGAGCGATTCCTCTGTAGTGCTGGTTTACATCTCTGGTGACTTCCAATCAAGGAAAATGAACTAAAACCAGAAGAGAGGCAGAGAAACACGCCCAGGACAATCAGAATAACAGAAGAGCTGTATTGCACAAGGAAGGTGAAGGAACGTGGCTTGTTTGTACATTGTTGCTGTATTAAACAAAGTAAATTGGCAAAGGATGGGAGTGGACATGACTGACTGTCCCCTTAGCTTCATGTCTGAAAGAGACTTTCCTACAGTTGCCAGAAATAGTGGGGGGCTGGACTGAATGACCTAGTGGGTCCCTAGTTTCTAACTTCAGTTAGTGATGTTCTTGTAAACGTGCATGCATATAAGATTCTCCTTTGGAGAAAGTCCTGGTAGCACTAGTATGATTTCTGCCAGGCTTTGGACTAGTCTGCAGAGATTAGGGTTTGCTGGAAACATCTGGCATGACATTTCAGCACGTCACTGCAGCTGGCAGTACTCCCTGCTTGCTGCACGGTGCAGGCATCCCTGCCAGGCGGCTATGGGAGGGCACTGCTGTGACCATCTAAGCCAGCATGTTGTCACTTCTGCATCTCCCTTATCTTTTCCGGTGTGTGGCTACTTGTCTGAAACTGTCTAAACTGACAAGTGACTGAGGATTTTGCATGCCCAGCTTGAGGTATGCCATCGGGCACCCTCATTCTTCTCCTACCAGTATTTTAAAGTAGCAACATATAAATCCACATGTCACCTGTGGAAAAGCCCCTGTGATTTAGCAGTAGGAGGGATCACATGCACATAAGAGTGACATGAGGGGAAGCTGCATTGCCGCACTGCCCGGACCCCACCTACCTGTCCCATCTCGACTGGCACTCGCCTCCACCGCCAGCTTTGTGGGAGGTAGTTGATGCCGAGGTGAACTGAGGATACATTTACAACTGCTCATACTTTTATATATGGGTTATCTGAGATGCAGTTTATATGTGTGAAAGTATAGTAATCCCAGACTGATGGCAATCAATGTTATTGGCAAATAGTATCTACTTATTGTCACTGTTGGCAGTAGTGTACAATTAAAAGGATTTCCATAGCCACCCAGAGTGGTGTTTCAAGGATCATTTCCCTTCAGCTTTCCTTGCAAGAGACTGATTGCTGATAGAAAGGACATAAATTTCAACCTGTTTGAACGGGTTGTAGCCAGTTTTCCATAAAACACATTACTGTTTTGAAACCAAGGAATGCTCTTTAGAAGGGATGGTGAGAAGGGAATGGCATACATTCAAACCAACGTGGCTGAAGAAATTCTGGGTATATTTTTGTATAGTGAACATAATGTATGCATATGTCTGTGTGCATACATATAAGTAGTACTTTCATTTACACAGCTGTCTAAATAATCTTGACTCATTTTTCAAGAGTCAAACAAATACCTACAGAAATATCATATTTTAATGCTGTTTTGATCATTTGTTCAGTATTATATCTATTTTTGCTGGATGGTGGAAATTATTCACACAGAGACATGGTAATCGGAAGTTTATTGCTATAATTCTTCTGTTTTATTTTTAAAGTCAGGATATGCAGTGTGCAGATGCTGACACTGTCTGGAAAATATTTTCTTCTTTCCTTTATCACAGTGCCTGTTGTACAATGGGCTGCCACTCATTTTTGAAAAATTTTAGAGTATCTATATTTGAAAATCAATATATTCAGCAATGTTCAATCCCTATCAGAGCATTGACTTCCTCTATAAAACATGGATTTCCTCTGCCCTAGTTTTAAGTTTTTAAGCACCCATGAACAGAATTTCATATGTGCCACACTTAAAGAGACTCTAAGTTGTTCTTCCAAGAAACCATGAATTGGTTATAGAGCTGACCAGTCATGTTTTCAGACAGCTCCATGATTTGGGCACACATGCCCACGCTCATACAGGCTCCTCCTTACACAGGCTGTATAAGACAAGATGAGTTCCCCTAGCAAAGGTGGTCTGCAGTTTGAGTCCTCAACTTTGGCCCATCACTCGTGTGTTGACAGCAATTTTTACACGTAGGGACAATTACAAACCAAGCCAAAGGCTGGCGTTTTTGCAGAGTTTCTGAAATGGTGATGAACTCCCTTGTTCCTGCAGGAGCTTTCAGAGAAAACTTCCCCGTAATATAATCAGATCATCTTGTTTGGATTAGCGTGTTGTCAGTCTGGTTGTTGCTCCTGCTCATCTTTAATTTCTGATCTAGCTACAAGCTGTGAGTTATTTGATTTGGTTCTTACAACAGACTGCAAAACTGCAGTCTGGAAAAACTCCAGTCTGCAGACTGGAAAAACTGCAGTGCATTTAGGATCATATACTGTCTGGCTGAGAGTGAAAAAGCACGCACAGTTTGGAAGTTTGCTTTTTATGAACTCCTCAGTGATGATATGTCGTGCAAACTTGAAATCCCTGCCAGAGTAGTCTGAGAAATACAGATTTTGAGATACTTAAGGAATTTGCAAAGATTTTTGAGGGTAGAACCAACAGTCATTTCAAATATATTTATCTGTGACCTAGAAAAGATTGTTCTTGGGGTTTTGTGATCTAATGTGGCTTGTGCTCTAGACATCCACAATGATTTTAATAACTGATTCATTACCAGTAGTCCAATTCTACTCATCAAAGACATCTTTAATAGGTATATGAACTTTCAGAGGGCACTTTGATTACATTACACAAATGGGATACTACCATGTATGAAACATCTGCATGACTTGTATTTTTACTTCAGTTAAAATATAACCAAAACATAATCTCTGGTACATGGCTGTATGAGAGACTAAATCACGTGCAGCAGCATAGACATAGTGGCACTACCATAAAGTTAAGTGGTTGTTAAAGGATTTAAGAGATGGCCCTCAAAGATTGAAAAGGGCACTTCTTCTAGATTTGGGGGTATTAATCTCTGCAATTCTAATAATTATATTGTATTATGCTGTATTATATTACATTATATTTTACTATGCTCTTCATAGTGCTCTTTTCATCATGGCCAAAGCAACCAGTGTGTATTTGAGGTGTAGTTTTAAAGCACCAATAGTGCTTTTGGAAGTTGGCTGCATTTCAGTGGTCGTGAAGTGCCAAGTGTGTGACTAAAATTTCAGTAGATTTGTAGCTTTTATTCTCTCATTCATTTGTCTGTTCAGGTAGATTATGCTGCTTTCATCGGGTATCGGTGAGATTGATACCGGCATAGTACCTTCACCTCTAGAGCTTTTTAAAGAAATAAAAAATGAATGGTGCACAGAAAAGTGCCCCAAAAAGGGCACTGGGATTGTAGAAACCTCTTTTTACAGTAGGAGATGTAAGAAGCTCCCTCTGTCTTTTTAACTTATGGCAGGGCAGGCTGAATTTATCACCCTAAGTACTAGCAGAAGTGAGAGCAGCATGCCATTTCTTCTGGAAAGAGCAATAACATGAAGTGTTTGCAGCCAGCTGAAGAGAGACACTGGGACTTAAAAATAAAGCATAACTTTTAATGGGAAGGTGATTAACCAAATTACTATGGGATGTGGTTGATTATATGTCTCTTGGTAACAACTGAATGGGGTCCTTGCTGAAAGGTATGTTTTAGTCATACCAAGGTACTATTTTAAACAGAAAAAGTCGTTTGAGTAAATAGAAAGAGAACTGACAAGTAAGATGGTTCCTTTTAGCTTTAACTTCTCTGAATTATCAGGGTATTAGTGTTTTTTTCAGCCATGCCTTTTATGAAGGTCAATATACCTTCCCCAGTGTTCAGTCCTGGGAAAAGACCCAAGCATGTGCTGGGCCAGATGCTTGAAGTTTGATGCTTAATATTTATTCCTTTCTGCTGTATTCAGCAGGTTTTATGCCATTATATTCTTCATAATATCTGACCATTTCTCTCCATGATGGTCCCTTCTGATCCCTTCTGGGGAGGGAGGTGCATATGTGTGCTTTGCTTTGTTGCTTTCCCCTCTTTTGGAGAGGGGTGTGCCTTGCAGTGAGGATGGGGGTATGTGATGGAGAAACTCACCCTGAGCTTTCTATGAGATATCAGCCCAGTGCAAATACTGGGCTGAATATTTGTCGAAAACTGAGTCTTTGGGTAATAGTGTTACAGATGTACAGAATTTTGTACTCCACCTCTTGGCAAACACACTCATTAGTCCTCCGTTTGGTAAAAAATCCACATATGTGCTGGTAGGAAAAAATGACAAGGGAAAACCTTTTGCTTAATACTCAGAATATGGGAAAGAAACAAGAACATGTGAAAAGTACGTTGGAAACATTTGGATGACTGGTGTGTGAGTGTACATTAATTAATTTGTGATAATGTACGAGTGTACATCATTACAAAGTACGGCAAACCCTGAACTCACAAGAATGGAAACAAAATCCTAGTTTTGATCATTCTCAGGTATTCCTGAGATGAAGAGGTAATTTTTTGTTATATACAAATGGCGCATGCTGCTCACCTTCCCAGACGTGCCAAGCAAGATCGTCTGAAACTGAACTTGAGGTGAGGAAGTGGAAGAGCTCAGTCCTGTGGTGGAATATAGGTAACACATTCTACCGTTGCTCTCAGTGGACATCAACACCTACCAGCCCTCGCAATGTTAGCACAGACTTCATCCCTGTGAATACACATGGAAATGGAAGAGGTGTGTAGTATTGCAGGCTGGCTCTGCCCTCTGCAAGTGGCTAATAGCTGGGGCTCCCAGCATGGATGGCTCTGCTGCCATTAAAAGCGGTGCTCTTCTGTGTTTAAAGGCAGGCAGTGCATGCAAAACTGATGCATCTGCAAAGATGGGGTTTTCCAAGATCCTGCTTCTCTGATTTCTGAAACACTTTCCTGGACACTTGGGTAGGAGAAAGAGTTTCACTGTAAGAGGGAATTGATGTAAAGGCTTAAAAGGGTGTCAGTGGATCAGGCTCAGAAAATCAGAAAGCTAAATACTTTATGAACAGTATCTTGAGAAGCATTTTAGTAGAGATCTAAATAATTAATTTATACTGGTAGGTAAAACCCATGGAAAGAGGGTAGGCATGCCCACAGCATTGAGAGTGCTCAAACAACTGCCAGTGCTGTGTATGCAGGCCACAAACATAGACGAATATAGCCATGCTGCTGGAAAGGCAGTGAGAGCACAGGGCTGGGAAACACACGGAGGAACGTGCACATCCCTAACACTATCTGTGCCTGAACACGGTGTTGCATCTGGCTCCATCCCTCCCTCCCTCCCTCCCAGCAATTGCTGCATGCATACAGCACTCCTCTCTCCTGCGACAAGCTGTAGGGAACCCCAGCTCTTCTGCRGTGTCCAGAACTGCAATAAATGCATCTCCTAAAATCCTCCAATAATGTCTCATATAACCCTGGGCATCCCAGCCCATGAACTTTTAGAGCAGGGCTTCCTTTTTAAAAATTACATCAGCTTTCTTTCTGGCACTTTGGGATTTACATATGGTGCACCCATGGCTACAAGGATCTTGTGTTCTCAGCTCACTGCAGCCCAAGTCAGTGAGGAGCATTAATGTCAGCAAAATGTGGCAATGCTCTCCAGCACTTGGTCTCCCTTTGCGCTGTGTCCGGCATCCCCTCTTGAAGCTCTGCTCTCTGTGCCCAAGTTCCCACAACTGTTTCTGGTTCTTATCATGGGGTGGAAAACCTTCCCTCAGCAAAAAGCTCCTCCCTCGACCATCTTCCTTCATCTCAGTTTTTTGTTCCCAGATGAGTTATTGATCTGGTTCTGGTAGCCTTGAGCATTGTTTCCAAACAGCAGAGGCAGAAGCCACTTGGAAAAGCAATGATGAAACCAGAATGATAATTGCTGTTAGTTATGAAGCATTTCTGCAGTCTCAAGCAGGCAGGGGCTGCTGGGTGGCCAAGGCATGGCTGAGGGGCAGAACTGGTCTCAAGACTGAGAAGTTTGCTCATCTAAAGGTGACTCAGGCATCTGTGTGGTGCAGATGGGTTATTTGCAACAAATGTCAGTCCATAGACCTGTGTTTTCTTCAAGATGAGAGAAACAGGGTGGTTTCTGAGCTCACAGGTTGGATGCTGCCTGAAAATGGTCCTTCTTGACCAAACCCAGTGGGACGATCTCCCTCCCTCACTCTGCCTCATCTGTAAGACTGCTTTTCAGTGGCCTCTACAGAGATCCCTCTCCTAAAATTTTTTAAAGGAACAAATTGTTAATACTGGAAATGACCTGGTTCACCTCCAGATGCCTTTATGCAGGCTGTGGTCAGGAAATTTCATTTTTTTTTTAAAATAATGAAGTGAGTTGGCAACGGAGGGTTTTCTTTGCAGGACATATCATTAAATAGCCCACGCGCTGTGCTGGCTGTTACGCGTGTGCCCTCATGACCTCTGTTGGACCCAGTAAAAGGTATGTCATGGAGCACGTTATTCCCATAGATGAATCAATTCACTAACCCATTTTTGAGCGGCAGCATTAGGTTTCCCTGTTCCTTGTCACCCTGAAGCGCTGGTTGGATGCTGTCTGTGGCTGGGTGCCATCTCTGAAGCCGAAATGACCCAATGACCAGCCAAACAGATTTTTGTCTCCAACAACTGTTTGCAAGAAGCCGCCTTGCCAGTGTGCGCAGGGGCTGCTCGGAAGGTGTTGCATTAGAGTCTCTTCCTAATGAGCTGTGGGATCTGGGAGTTGTGCATTAGGCTAATCTTTCCAGGAATTTGACTTGAAAGCTTACCGCATTTCCAAGTATAGGACATGCCCATGCAAACGAACAGCCGGGTGTCTGAACTTCTATTTGACTGTATTTATTCTAGATATTTAATGGCCCTTGTTCCTGCAGGGCTTTTCAAAGTCCAGCATAATGTCGGACGTGCCGAACGCCGTAAAAAAGACTCATCAATCTTGATGGATTTTTGTCTGGCACTTATAAGTTAGCCCTGGAGACTCAGCCCTTTTATGAGCATACTGTGTGCTTTTAAACACATATATAAGGACATTGAGGCATGAGGTTTGCATTTGCTTTGCACTGACCCATGCCTACAAGTGAACCAGTTGTATAAAACACACAGCAATGCTGTATTTTCCTGCTCACCATGATGGTAGGACTCCCACACCCTGCTGAGKCTGGCTGCCACCAGCTCTGTGTCCCAAACCTCTGAAGCTTGGGGCTGAGACACACTAACAGGGAGACCAGCCTCCTGCCTTGGAAGGACAGCCCATCTCCTGCTGAGTCTTGCTGCGGCTGCTGCGACACCCGGGCCCCGTCCTCTCCTCGCTGTCCGACTGTTTTTGCCATTCCTGCCCGTCAGCGTACCGCAGCCATCAACATAGACATTCCAGGGGAAGTTGTGCAACTGTCCCCGCTTAATCATTAACTGGGACATTCTGGCTGTTAAATTTTTTATTTATTTCTGGATTTTGCGAGGGGAGGCACTCTTTGGACAGGGTGGGCTGAAACGCACGCAGAGATCTGGTGCTCAGGTGTGCACTGCAGGGTAATCCTTGCCTTCTGCTCGCAATGCAATCTGCCCCGTGTACGTGAAGCTGAGCAGTGCGAGGCTAGCCAGAATTGAAAGCAGGGTTTCCAGTGACCAAGCGAGCGAAACCGGCTGTTAGTCATAAGGAGCTCTGGCTTTGCTGTCTGAAGGTCCTGGCTGAGAGCTGCTCCATGCTTGGTGTTGCACGTGGCAGTGTGCTGGGTCGGCATGAAGAGCGTGCCCTTGCAATGGGCAAAGCAAAGGCAACAGGGGTGACCCATGGCCAGAGCCAGGACTTGGGCACCTGCACGTGGAGAGTCAGGCTGTCACAGCAAGAACCAAACCCCCATCACAGTGTGAGGATCCCCGGAGAAACACCAGGGCTGGGGCAGTGTGGGGAAGTGTACAGTCACAGGGCTAGCGATGCGGATGGGGTTTTCTCCCTCCAGCATGCGGGTTGTGGCTCTTGCACTGTGGCTCAGAGCTCTCTCTTAGGCAAGCGCCAAGCTGGTCCCAGGTCACTCCTGGCTGGAGGTGGCTGGTGGGGAGATGACCCATGCTTCTGCCTCATCCCCCACCTAGGGCCGCATCTTGCTATTCAGTGAGGGCATGTCTTGGTTTGGGTTGGTATTTCAGCCAAACAGATTAATTTCAGAGACTTGCGGATTTGCAGCACTGAAACAATATGGATTGATCAGCAGAGTGGCAGTCTGAGTCCCTGCTCCCTTTGCATGGGGTCTACCACGTTCCCCCTAAGTGCTCCTCTGTGACCCGCCATCACCTTTGCAGTGGGTATTTTGAAAGGTGTGRGTGATAGCAACTACAACAGGGAGCTTTTCAGCTTGCACTTTAATCTCTAGCTTGCAGGGTCCTGCAAARCAGTGTGAGGATTGCTCCTTCCCCCTAACAAGAACATAGGAGCAGAGGTGAGAGCTGTCCCTGGCGCAGAGCCAGGAGGGGGAATCTGTGTTCCCATCTCTTCTGCCCTGCGCTGTTAGCCCTGGGACCAGGAACGGTGCAGCAAGGTTAAAGCAGCTTACGTTGCACCCAAAATATACTGAGCAAAGAATAATTCAATCTAGCAAACAATCTCGTGCTCCACACAGAAATATTTGGGCTGTTTCTGCTCTTGGTTACAGCTGTGCCACACCATGGCTTCCCAGTGAAGTCACTGAGCCCAGCTGGGTGTAACTGAGGGTGGTGCTCATATTGTCTGGGCTAAATGTCAGCAAGGAACAGCAGCAGTCGAATGAGATGGATTTCTAAGCATTTCCCTTCTCCTAGTCCTCATTCTTGGACAGTTGAGGCAAAAGGACAAAAGCAAAGTTATTTTAGATGGAAAGTACCTAAATGTTTTGTTCTTTGTGCATAGAAACGAACAGAAGTGAGCTCTGGGTCTTGTAAACATCAACACCCAGTTTTCTGTGTATATAACCCAGCTGCTAGGAAAGCTTGATGAATTTTAACTCCGCTTTGAGTTTAGGGGATAAACAGGATCCATTGCTAAGCCCACAGGGTTCCTATCCATGCTCCTGAAGATGTCCAGGCAGGTTTTGGGCATCACCTGTGCCTGGCTGACCCACAGCTGGGGGTGGACTCCATCGCACCACCAGACCTCAGACCTCATGGGCACTCCTTGGCCACTTTGGTGCAAAGTTGGCGCTCTTGGTTGGGGACAGATATCTGCCTCCTCTGGTGACCACCAGCCTACCACCATCTGTTGAGTTACTGTTTTCTTCCACCTTGGAAGCAGATGTGATTCTGCCCTCCTTCATGTTGGGCAAAATCAGTTGGGCTAACACAGAGCTGCCGCTGAAACTGTTTAATCCAAGTTGAGTGGTCACAGTGCTCTTTGGCAGATGGACAGTAACGTGCACCTGGAAGTGTCAACTGCTCCTCTCTGAAGGGATCATCTGTCTGTTTAATCTGGAAACGGTATGCCCTGAGCTGGCTGGTCTTGCACTGGAACAGCTTAGGGAGTGCCCACGTGCCCCAGGTAAACTCTGGCAGCACTAACACTGAGCCAGGGAGCGAAGACAGGCAGATGGACAGTAAATGTCCATGGCTGCTCCTGCTAGACCCAACGGGGATGGTTGCTCTTGGACTTGAGAGGGGACCTGCATGCAGGTTAGCCACTTCTCCTGCTTAACTCCTTAATCAGCTTGCAGTTAATGAGCAAATGTCATTCAAACCCAGGTTTTGAATCTAATCATTCATGATAGCTCATAAATCTGAACTCTCACCCATGGAGAAGAGGGGCTTAGTGCACTCCTCATGTCCATTGTGTCAGGCTTCCTGCAGGTGCAGGTGGGCTCTGTGCAACCAAACTGCTTGTGTTGGGTGTCCAAGGTTTCTCAGCTACTACCTCCACTAGTGACTAGCATAGGTGATATGAGAATTTTGAGAAAAGTCCATAGTCCTAAGCCTTCTCAAAGACTGTGACCCTGAATTTGGGCCAGATGTGAAATCACAGACCTTTCTTTCCTCTGATACAAGTTTGCTAAGGTCACGTGTAAGGCACCGACTCTCCAGTAGTGGTGTAGAGAGCCCTGACCCATGCTCTGGGGGGAGCTGCTGTCAGATGAAGGTAGGTAAGAGCAGGTATCCAAGCAGTTAACGATTGACATATTTACATTGAATGTTTTGCTAATGTTGGTCTTCCAAGAAACCAGTTGTAAAATTTGCTGCAGGGCTGCTTCTGCAACTGTGTGCCAGACAGCAACTGAAGCCTTGTGTCCAGGACAGGGGTTCGTGAACTCCTGTCTAGGGAACTCTTCTGCACCAGGCAAAAGCTTGGTTTTCTGCACTTAGTGTCCTGTTTTATTATGAAACATGTTCTGAAATATTGTTCCTAACTAGACATGATTTAAACCAGATTCCTTCTTGCTATTCTTTTCATGGTGCTCAGTTGATTTCTCAATTCTTGACTGCAAATTTGATACGGGGACCAATATATCCATGTCAGTAGGGAAGGGGAGTTTTCTATTTTGGTCTTAACCTGTCCTACCAGTAAGCATAGATACAGTTACATTTTTCAAAAAGTATGTGAAACTGGACTTAGTTTATGTTCCTTTTACATAGGATTGAACTCTTCTGGTGTACATGTATTTATAAACTCTAAGTATATCAGCAGTGGGAAAGGAAAGGGACAACTTGTACTGTCTTCAGTGGACTGGCATGATTATAGGCATACAACTTGCACATGTAGAGAAAACTGCAAAGCTACAATTTCCCAGGCTACAAGATGATGTTGGTGAGATTTCTTAATCTTGCAGTTGTCATATCTATCGGGATCCTGGCTGCGACGCACCTACAGCAAAGCCAGGCTCTGTGCAGGACAACGCTGTCCACCGTACATGCATTACTTTGAGCTCTTCTGCAGGTCTCTCCTGCTCCCTTCTGGTGAAGTCTTGAAATCCGAACCAGAGAAGATTTTCTCCACATCTCCGTTTGATATCAGGATTGCTCTCAGAAGCTCTATGGTCAACACAATCTTTGATGAATAGGGGTGTTGGAAATGGAGGGTGGGGGTGAGTATGCCCCATCAACAAGTAAGTGGAACCATTCATGGGTTCCATTTCTCCTTCCTTTTCAGGAGAGAACCATAAAGCTTCATGGTAGCCAGTATCTTCTAGAGACTTTTGAGGTCCTCAGAGGATACGTGCTAAAGGGTCACAGTATTGCAGTGCTGTAACACCTTACTAATTTCTTCTTCTCCCCTGCTTGGGGCTTGCTTTTCATGACACTTCCTTTGCCTCATTATTCTATTCTTAATGTTTAAACTCGGGGACTTCTCCACTAACCCAACAGCCCAGACCTCACAGTAAAAGCACAGAACTGTCCTATTTTTCAACAGTGTAGCTGAGTTTGGTATAGAGACAGGTTACATCTCACAAGAATCAAGAACTTTTGAAGCAACAAAGTACTGCCCATGGCACCTCAGTACCTGTCTGCTTGTCTGCAAGTCAGTGTGCTTATTCTGGACCAAAATTAAATATACTTAATTAAATGAAAGAGCATTTATAACCATGAATTAATTGTGTTTGCAGGTGAAGCTCTTACCTTAACCTGTTTTACATAGTATTCAGCTGCTCTGAATAGTTGAAAGAGACCAATGGGGACCTGTGTAGGATTATTATCCCCTTTGATGGATAGGGAACTCAGACACAGAGACACAACACCAAGCTCATATAGRGTCCTGTAAAGAGCCAAGGCCACATAGGGAGCTCCAAGTCCTCTCTAGATTCATGACCCTGTGACCCAGGCATGGGAATCGTCTAATTGTTTGGGAGAGAGGGCTGTACCACATTCAGATTCAGAGTCTCTCCCTTGTGTGGCCAATGCCACTCTCCCCACTGGTGGCTGGACCTGGAGGGGTGGCTGGTCRAGCGAGCTGTTGGTGCTGCCATGGGTGCACATTGCAGTGCTGCTCTGCTCTGGGGATACACTGAGCTAATCCTACACACCTGGCTCCAGCTGCAGTTCCCAGGGTGAAAAAAATCAGCTTTATTTGTAATCAAAGTTCTAACCTGCACAACTGACAACCCTAAACAAAAGGCAGTTAAAAAGAAGCCCAATGTTTATTACCTAACATTTTTTTAAAACCCCATCATGTTTAACCTAAACATACAGCTTTTAGGGGGTGTGACTCATGTCTTTAATCATTGAGATTTGACAACAGCAGGTAAATTAGCAGGTTGCAACATAGGAAACGTTTCCTAGAATGTCACTTTGCTGATCCTGTTGCAGGGTTGGGACCTGAGATAGGTGTATTTTGCAAGAACCTACCTATGCTATGGACCAGCAATAGTTAGATATGTTCACATCCAGTGGAGCTGTGCTGGCAAATGTTCCTGTGTAAAAAGCAAGATGGCAAAAAAGTCTTTTGTTTGGATGGGTTATATCACTCAGGCTAAACTGTCCCAGCAAGAGGGCTTTTTTGTAAGCTGTCTGCACTTGTTTCTTCATGCTGATATAGTTACATCAGAGGAATTTTTAGAATAGGCTAGTCTTATCTTCCTACAGACACTCATGCCTCCAGCCGTCCATGGTGTGGAATATAAATGGGTTATTCATCATCATTGACCATCTACAGTTAAACTTTGCTGGGAATTAAAATACCAACCTGTTGGTTTTCTACCATCTTCCTGGCTATTAAATGGCTACTGCTCAGCTTATGTGACTCTTTTGTCTTTTCTGCTACATACATATAACCTATATCAATATTTTTATTATGTTCAGAGTGCTCTCCCTCCTCCTTTTCTCATCTTTCTCTTCCTTCTCAGCCTCCTGCTAGCTTTCCTTTTCTCATCTAACCTCCCACAGACTACTACTGCTAAGGGTATGGAAGCTGGATCATCACTAGGAAGATCTGTTGATTTATGACATTGGTGTTACAGCCATTTGCACTTCTTTTCCATTATTGCTTCTCTCTGTCTACCTACACCAAGTGTGAGGGTCTTAGGCTTTCCTTTCAGACCTTGTTTGCTTTTTTTTTCTTCATTATCTAGTCCTCTGTCCCCTACTCACCTGTGTCCTATCAAACACTTACAAGCATTCTCAGTGTCCTCCAGCTGTGCTCATGCACTTATAAGGAGCCTGTGTCTAACAAAGATCAATGGCAGGCCTTCAAAGGAGACTGTAAGAAACAGAGCACAAAACCAGTTATTTTTCTCTCCAAGGTCTACATCTGTAACAAATACTGATGTAAAGAACCACTAGACTAGCAACAGCCAAGGGGAGGTATTGAAGGAGTTAATTCATAGGTACTACTTAGTATACCTATAGATTTTCACACTGCAAACTGATGTTGAATTATATATCTCTGCTTATATCCTTGCCTAGTTCCTCCTTTATTTGCTGTTCATCTTTATAGATTGTAAACTCTCTGAGGCAGAGAATTCACACTTTTGCATAACAACTAGCAATCTTGATGAGGTACCTATGACACAGGTATTTAATAATGATGTTATTATTAAATAAAAATGAGTGTGCTGCTCATGACTCCGGGGTGTCWTTTATCTACAGCTTCATGGCAATTTCACGATGAAAACCTCCTTGGAAGCTGAAGAAACTGGAGCGTTTTGGGCTTGGCGTGTGACACCAAGAATCTGGAAAACCTTGGAGGCTCTATTGAGAGTAAGTTAAGAAATAAACTAAATTTTTGAATTTCTGGGCTTTATGCTGTGCAGCTGGATTCTTGTGAGACCTGGCTCTCTTATCTCATATGGGATGCCTCAAACCTTATGAATTCTGCCTAAAGTAGCACTGCAGTGTGGGTTGTCTTTCAGTATAGATCATGGGCTTCCATGCTCAGGACTGGAAGTTGTCAGTTTTAAGGTTTGTCTTTCCCTCGTACTGAAACTGCTAAGATTTGGGCAACTCTAATTTTGAGTACTGTTCACCACTGACTTTGTTCATTTTCTTCCTGGACTTCATATTTTCTCACTTTAGCTAAGAGACAACAGGTGGAGATATGGGAGGCTTGGTCTGACCCAGAGAGGTTGAGCAGCTGAGCTGCCAGGAGCACACAGCCGTTAGTGATCCCTTGTGGTTAATGAGCCCAGATCCTTGGGGGAGTCCTGAGTCTTGCTGAAAGTCTGGGCAGAGACGTCTTACTGCAGGGACTCGTCATGTCCAGGCAGGGCTTGCAACGGATTGTCTTCTCCATGTATTGGAATATGCTGTCTTTCAGCCTTGAGAAAGAACAAGAAGGGGGTTAACATATGAGGCTTTTTCCATGTTGTTTAGATTCTGATGCGTCCTATCCAAAATTTTAATAGAAAGCTTTTTTCTCTATTCCTATGGGCCAGCTGGTGTAAACGCAAATGCCATTGCTGCTGTGTTCTTTGACGCAAGGTTAGGGCTTAGCTCATGGTGGTGTTTTGTCTGGGAATATTTTTATCCTTTAGAGATATTTACCCCCTCTCCCCCTTTGTCTCCTCAAGAATTCTTTCTTCTCGGCAAACATACTCCTCTGACTGGAACATATGGGAAAAGTATTTTCTTCCATTCCTTCACCACTGAAAAATGGTCAAATCAATTTGGCTAAAATTAAAACCTTTTGGGTTGAATCTTAGCCTAGAAAACTTCATCTCCCAAAGGAAT
Source organism: Phoebastria nigripes (assembly GCA_035582835.1). NCBI lineage: Eukaryota > Metazoa > Chordata > Aves > Procellariiformes > Diomedeidae > Phoebastria > Phoebastria nigripes. The sequence continues at coordinate 2,280,483 of JAYKAV010001555.1, read as the reverse complement.
CCTTAAAGAAAGTTGTGAGCAATTTCCGAAAAAGATGGAGTTGGCTTGGAAAACAAATCTGGGGCAGAAACCAATTGGAAAAGCCCTTTGATTTTGGTAGCAATCACACCCATGTCTTCTAGTGTGCAAATCTCACTTTGATTATCACAAGAGAAGTAATGGTGGCTGTTGACTTCTGTGGTTCTATACAGTCAGCGTGGTAATCAATTCCAGTGACCACTACATGCCCTTCTCCACCTTGTTTTTCATCTGTGGAGGTCTTTGTGCTTCTGCTTTTGGCTGGAGATGTAAATGACTAAGTATTTGKTACCAGACCTTGCAGACTTAAGAAGGTCAAATAGCTTGGACAAGCTTTCCAAGTTTTGGATTGTTTAACCCAACCCTTTGAGATTCACCCAAAGTTATATAAAAAGCTGGCATCTTCGTTGATGAAATAGTGAAGGGCACACTGGTAAAGGAGCAAGGGGACTAATGTCTTGCAGTAGAACTTAGCTGGTTTTATCCTAATTAAGTGAATACTGTCCTGATAACTGTCCTTCCAACTCAGGAATAATTTTCTTCTTTAATTTTCTTGGATATTGAATTGATTCAGGGTAACCTCTACACTTGGACTTGTACCAGTTACGGTAGTGGGTGAATCACTGGTAATTTGATGAATTCAGTGTGGGAAAGAGCTAGCATGTGGTTGCAGCCAGGTGAAGAACATTATCTGATTTGGGGTGGATGATTAGGACTTTTTGTCCAGAGTGATTCATCCAAGGAGAGAACCCATCCAAGGAATGAGAGCTGTTCACACCAGATGAACTTTCAAGCCCTGTAGCACACTTGACATCTGTGTTATACACACATTTCTAGCACTTTATATCGAGGAAATACGACTGGCAACTTGCATGAAATGTCTGTTTTGCAATAGCATTAGTTTCTTAGTAGCATTGGTGTCTTTTTTCCATGCACTAGCACAGGTAGGACTGAAGTCTGGTAAAGTCTGATTTCTTACGTCCCTTCAAAGCCTCCACAGCAAACCCACAGTCATTATGATTAGAGCAATTCCTTGTAGCATACCCAGCAGGGACTTATGTAAAGAGCATTGCTTGGAGCTGAACAAGTACTTTATTTGACTGTCTCCACCACAAGTAGAATTCCTATCAGAATATCTAAATGATAACTTCTGCTGTTTAAACATCAGACTTCACCTTTTGCAGATGTCCTTGCTCCTTTTAGCACTTGGAGCATGTTATCTTATACTATGACCCAGTTTTTGCCACCACGTACTGTAGTACATACCACAGTGTTAGGTATGATATCATTAGAAAACAAGAAAAAAAAAAAAAGAGCTTTCTGATAAATCCTAGTTGTTCCTCTATATCCCATTGTTCCACAATACACATATCCTGAGGGTTGATTTTACACAGAATAAGAGACCCTCTGCAGGCTACACTCCCCTGCTTTGCACTCTGTATGTCACTCAGTATACTGATGAAAATGGCACTATCACAGGCACTGGATACTCTGATCCACCTCTTCGCTGATAAAGAACCATTATCCTCAGATTGAATATCAGTATCTTGAAAACACAACCTCTCTAGATTAGCTGGGGGATATTTTAATTGCCTGTGAAGTGGAAGACAGAAGGATACAGACAGAACAGGACCAGGAGCCTGAAGTCCATCTCTCAGCTCTGAGAACTGGCCTGTTGGATGTCTTTGAGCTATCTGCTTGGCAATGTGTGCCTTGAGGCCATCCTCATTTGCTGTACAACCAGCCAGTGACCCATGCCTGAGGCACCATCCAGGGCATGCATGTTCTCATCCACCCGGGCACACACAGCAGCTTACTGTGCCCCCAGGCAAAGCCAGCTGGGCTTTCTACAGATAGCACAGGCAAGCAAGTGGGAGCCTGTGCTGCTCAAACCTACTTTTTCAAACCAGGATAGGCATGACCTCTCTTTCTCAGCTTTTCCCATCTGTCAGTCAGGAACTGTGATACTGACCTCCTTTATTAGGTATTTTGACATATAGTCAAGGGCTTTTTTCCTTCTGTCAGTAATCCTAGCCGTGCACAAAGATCTCTTTGGTTCTTTTGCTGGGCTGACAGCGAAGAAAATACTGTCAAGGAGCAAAAGCTTGCAATCTTAGTAGGAGATAGACATTATGGATAGATAGATGTTTTGGGGTGAACATGGGGTAACTGTTGTAGACAAGGTGATACACCTCAGAAGTGTGTGTCCATACTTTTCCTGCCCTAGTGTCACCCAAAAACATTGCTGAGTGGTGTATATGAAGACTTACATGTTCATGTAAATTTAAAGATTTACTCTACATGAAAATCGAAAAAGAGATTCTTCAGGTCATTGCTTCCTTACAGTAGCTGTAGCCTTAGTGCTTCTTGCATCTTTATGTTTTCACTTACGTTTGTTTTCATAATGCCCACTAATACTGAGTTTCTGTTACAAACATTACAAAGAAAGCAGTGCTGCAAGAAGATTATTATCAGGCACAGCAGACTGGTAAGGACAAAAGCTCCTAACTTCAGGGTAAACACGCTACAGAGCAACACAAAGGTGTCCCTGAGGACGCAGACCTGAACAGAAGCTGGATGCCAACAGGATCAATGAAGGGCTGGTGCTTGTGTTGTAGCTGTCTTGTGTCCATGCCAGTGTTAAATAATCCTTGGTTGTGCTCATTGATGTTAAGTTCATCTAGTTGTCTTGTGTTTAAAACAATTTCCAAAATTCTGTCAAAACATTCTAGCAGCTTTTTGTAATGAACTAGTTCCTGAATTTTGTACTTGCTTCCTTAGTTCAGCTTTTCGTTGGCTTACACTTCTAATTCTGGGGAAGGAAGTGCAGAACCTGGGTTAGCTTTTTATTTACAAGAAAACCAAGAAAATATTTTTGGTTCATTGTAATTTAGGAATAAGGTGGGAAAAAGGCAGGACATTTCCAGGAAGCTGGAGCTAAGGGTGAGGAAACTGCATCACTAAGGAAAGCTGTAGGTGACACAACATCAATGTGAGTTAAACTGGAAGAGGTGACCATGGTCCAGAATGGGACTGGTTCGAGCCAGGGTGTGAACTGCCGCTGGACCTGCTAGTGTTCAGGAAGAGAGGGAGCTGTCAGCTCCCTGGAGTGAGTTGGAGTCGTCTCTTACATGAGAGCTGAGGAATGGTTCCTGCTAAGGGTCATGGAAAGTGAATGTTGTCCTGAAATGTCCATCAAGCTGAACCTCGGTTGTTCTCAGACCAAACCCTGCCTGGACTCAGTCCATGAACTTGAGCACCTTGTGGAGATGGGAGGAGGCAGCTGTGTGTGCAGGGCACTTGCTGGGTTTGCAGTACATGTGCAAAGGTGGGGCAAATGCAAACTACTGCCATCGTCCTCACCTTTGCTTAATGCAAAATGCCAGGTGCAAGCGATGGATTTGTTGTCTGCTTAAGCTGGCAGATGGGCATGGGAGGTGCAGCAGGCTTGTTCCTCAGCTCAGTTTGCATGGCACCTGGATGGCATTATGCTTTCAGGGGAAATCCAAACTGAGCTTTCTGCAGGTGAGGACTTTTCTTTGTGCAGGAATCCCAGATGTGGGAACATGAGACCTGCTGCCTGGATTTCCCTGCATGCCCCATTGAAGCTAGATGGATCCACCACGATTGAGGGATGAGCCATCTGCGTGTAGGCTCAAAGGGACATTTAGTTCCATGTTTGGCTCAGCAGGTCTGAAAATAAGTAGTTCATTTGGATTAAATTTCACAATGATATTTAGGTTCCTAAATAGGAATTTGGGTGCACTGATAAGAATTAGGACCTTGAACAGTTTCAGGATCACACTGTGAATCTGTAATGCAACTGTGTGTTGAAAATGGGAGGTTTCTTCACCCCATTATGCAATTTGATAGGACCAACCATATTAAGAATTTAAATACACTGAGGGAAGGAGATAACACAGTGGAAGATTTTTCATAGCTCAAGCAAAAGCATCCAAGCAGTGTCTCTCTTTCCCTCCCACCTTCTCTTTACTTGATGTACCCAGATGGCCACGTAGTAAGTGCACTGTAAAAGACTGAGCCACAGCCTCCCTTTGCTGATCTCAGCAAGGTCTGGCTTGCTTKCTATGTTTGCTCTGGATTTCCTCAGGCACAGCCAGCATGCACAGCTCTGCTTCTGACCACTGCTGTGATCTGAAGTCATGTGGGATGTTTCACTTGCTGAGCCACCTCCAAAACCCAAACTTCAAACAATGCTCTGGCTGCAAATCTCATCCTTCGAACGTGGGTTGTGCTAGTTGAGAGCACATATAGAACAAGGAGGCTATTGCCAAGCACGATGCAGTCCCAAGGAATATACTGAATTTGGTTAGATAAATGGATGATGTAACTGGACCTCACCAGTTAACACCAGTTGAGGACCTGGGTCTCTGTACTTCAAGGAGAATGCAGTCAGCTTAGAATGCGGAGCCTTCCCTTGGCAATTTAGTGTTTTCCTGGCTTTTTACAGGTTTCCCTCCAACACCGGATACTTTTTGTAATACCCTGTGGGGTAAACAGCTCTATACTGCAACATGACTTTCCTGTCCCCACGTTTTACTAGAGGGAGTGATTCTTCTCAGTCCCCCCAGCATAGCAAAGTAACCTGTATTGTTCGCAGAGRTGCAAAACTAGGAGGGATGAGGGAATCGGCACCCATCCCTGGCCCATAAGCTAGGGACATTGCCCCCTCAGCAGCACCCCCCCCAATACTTGCATCCCTATGCTCCACAGGAGCCACCATAAGGGTGTGGAAAGGCACAGGGGAAAGCAGAAGGGATGCATTAGAAGCGGTATTTTAGGGGAAGAAGGGACACTGGAAGCTGTCCCCCCACCAATACTCCTCAAGCAATGTCAGTCCTAGAACATATAGTTAAGTGAAGGCCAGCAGTGAATGATTTGCCAGCTGGGGACAGATCAGTGCCTGGCAATGGACAGACTCTACTCCCCTGTTTGTTTATTTAGGTTGTGGGGGTTGTTTAGATCGACAGAGGTTGTCTCCTACTCTGCATTTGTGCCGTGCCTAAGCTGCAGGGCTTAGTATGGGGTGGTTATTTTGGAGACACCATTCAGTGGACAGAAATTAGGGATCAGGACTTCCTGAGTGGGAGTCCACATACACAGGCATAAAACGGCAAGTAAGCTTGTAAGGTCAGTACAGTGCCAACAGGTCCTCACAGACAATGTTATGGGTTGTTCCTTATGGGGATCATAGGGGAAAAAAGGCACTTTTCTACCCTACACTGGCACAAAATTTATGTTGAGTCCGAAGCCATCCTCCTCTTGTCCCTCTGCTCAACTTTYAAATAAATTGACTGATGTATTCATGTGAACTTAGAAAACATAAGGGCTTTTGTACTGCATGTGGCTGGTTGAGTCAATGGAACGTCTCTCCTCTTCAAAGGTATGTGGGAACGAGATCAGCCTGTGCTGTGCAGGGTTTTTGGAGGTACCCAAGCTAGCCTGGAGCAGATGGGTACATCCGTGTCTCTTAGAACAGCATCTTGCAGAGATACCGGCTCAGGTGCCTGGAGTGGCATGAGAAGCGCAGTTAATTATATGGGGCTTAATTAAGGATGTCCTGACTGTGTGACATGTCGATCAGGGATGTGTGGTGTTCCCAGAATGGGAAAGGCTTATTGCTCTAATGAAAACAGTTCCTGCATAAAAATAGGTTTGGCTTATACTGAGAGCTATACGGATTTATGACTGCTGAGAGAGATCTCCTGTGTGTTTGGGCTGCAGAGCTGGAATTTGCTAAGGCCTGGAGTTGTTTAGCTGAAATGAAGGGGAAGAAGGGAAATTTGCACCTTTTGGCCCTAATTATTGCAATGTTATTTGCAAACTTCGTAATAAATTTCAATGAAACTCTCATACTCAGAATGAGCAAATCGTCCATACTCAGATGACCTGCTGCTTCACTGGGCTTTTGGATCAGGCATTTGAGTCAAGGAAGGCTCCTGCTGTCTTTACAGGCTTTGTTTAAACCTCAGATCCTCAGAAAGCAGTAAGTTTACGCTGAACCTTTGACTGCTGAACATGGTATTTACATCTGCTCACATCCTCAGAAAGCTGCACATGCCTGCACTTACTCAGCCAGAGAAAGACCTGAAAATCCCCATTCCATTCAAAGGACAGAGAGAGATTTGCCTTCCATTCCTCTGCCAGGAATTCTTAGTCAAATCCTATGGAAAATAGTCCTATCTGAGTAGTAAATCTCAGATGCTTCTGCATGTTTATTCTCTATTTCTATCTCATTGGCCCAAGTTCATTTTAACCTTTGATTAGAGCAGCTATGTAGTGGAGGCAGGCTGGGTGGGGTATGTATTTTTTTTTTTTCTTCCTAGCTATGCTTTTTTTTAAAGCCATCTAGCAAAAGAACAGGGCAGATAGTGATAGAAAGACTGGCTTTGCTTAGCAGTGCAAATAAGTGGTCTCTCCTTCCCCTCCCCTGAAAGGTTAGACTGGAACCAACTGACCTGATTCTGCCTGAGCCAGCTCCAGAGGGATGATAACAGCCAAGGGTAAAAACAAATGAAATACCTGCATGGTTGTAGTTTGCAACAAAGCCTTACAACTGCTTGTGTCAAATCAAGACCAGCCCGTTCCTCATCTGACCGAAGGAATTTATTGTATTTTATGCAGCGCTTGCTCTTTGATCTCTGATCTTCAGGGTATAGGTTGAATTTCTGGCCCTCATTCACCTTTAGGTGGGCTCCTGAAATGGGACCTGAATTGAATCCAGTGCAATAACTGGACATGGGTAGCTGCCATGGAGTGATGCCTTTAAAATTCCTGCAGTTTGCATTTTGGGCCATGTGCTGGGGGTCCAGATCTGCCTTTAAAGTAACTCCTTGCTTCCTCCAGGTATGAAAAATTTAGATTATTCCCTGCTAGAACATAGTGGTCTTGGCTGAATGTGGTATCAGCCGAYGTACAGAGGGGCAGTGCCGCTTGCCTGCACTGCAGCCAGGCTGCCCTGCCTGCTGCCTGTCTTAGCAGCTGATGTGTATGGGCTTTTCATAAACAACAATAAGCTTTCTGTAAGACCTACAGGAATGAGGTACTTTCCCATTCTGTGACTGCAGCTGTATGGAGAAATAACTTTGCACTGTAAGTCAATCATTTTAACGTTGTGCGTTTTCCAAGGAAAGTCTGCACAGGGGATGGCTGCTCCCCTGTCCAAATGCTGCTCTCAGTTCTGATTCAGAGATGGCATTTCAGTGGCAGGATCTGGTCCCTAATCCCAAATTTGCATGTCATCATTTCAGTCATATTTATGTCTCTAATACCCTAAAAGCTGTTGATAAATAACTTGAACCTCCAACTACATTTAGGCAGAAGACAAATGCCCTACAACCAACCCAGTGCTCACTCTAGTGACTTGATCCTTCCCGGGGGGAAATTTATGCCTTCCCCATGTAGGTCCTGGACCCTTCTGATCTTGCCCCAGGAAAGAAGTAGCTGGGAGCAGTCTGCTGCCACTGGAGCAGTTTATGTTCCTGAGAGGCTCCTTGCAAACAAGGGAGGGCAGGTAGTAGGGCACAGGCATGGTGAGCCGCACTGGACGCAATTTATATTAAACCTGCCTGTTGCCTCAGGTTTTGGCTCTGCATGACCTCCTGTAAGAGCTGTTGGAGGGGCTGATTTGGAGACAGGGTGCCAGGCAGAGACTTCCAGTTGTAGGTGCAGGTTTTGATCTCTGCCAGGTGATAACTCTGTGCACCCACTTAACCACAGGCGATCGCTTTCCTGGCAATGTGTTTACTCTAAGCAACATTGCTACCTGCTGCAGAAGCTCTTGGGGCCTTCACCACTTCCCTCATGCCAGTGGGGATGTGACATACGTAACCAGATCAGTGTCTCCTGCCTTCACTGTGCCAACTGTCCTTGCCTGGAGCAGCCACCCACCCCCTGGAGATGTCACTCAGACACTGCTAGGTGACAGGGCAGCAGCAAATGGCACATTTAGTGAAAAGCTGCAAAACTGCAGTAGCAGACCCAGCATGTATTTCAGCGGTTATCACACAGAGTTTGGGAACAATGTGGCATTAAAGTTCACACCAATTAAAGGTCAACAAAGCAATAGTGTATTCCAATTTGTTGGATGGCTCTGAGGCATGGGCTTACTATTGACAAATACTTGGTGCATTCAAGAGATATTTCGCCAATGCCATCTGTGCATCGAATTGCACATCAGATGGTAGGGCAGAATTTATAAGATGTTTTGGAGCATGCTAGCATCCCAGGCCTGGCAGCTGTGATTAGCACTGCTCTGGTGGCCTCCAAAGGCAGACAATAGGACAAGCCCAGCAACACTTCTTTGGTGACCTAAAACATGTAAAATTGTCAGCACCAAGTGAGAACTGCTGATAACAAGTAGTTCATGCTGGTGCCGGACAGTTCAAGTTGGAGCGTCTCAGTTTGCAGTGTGATGCTGAGCTGGGAAAAGAGGCAGCAAGAAAATATGGAAATTCTGCCAGTCAGTAGCACTATGGAAGAAATGCCATTTACAAACAGAGCTTTATTTGCAATGCATGATGCTGTCACCAGCAACTTCATTGCAGCCATTACTATTAGGGTAGTAAAGTCTCTCTGTAGAGTGGACCATTCTTTATCTCAGCTCATGAGCTAAAAATAAAGCTTAGGAGTTATTTCCCCACTAATTGTTTACAACAGCATTTCTATATATCTCCCTTAACCTCCTGCAGGGGAATGTACATATTGATTAGTATGAACTTTCAGCTGTCCTTCTGAAGACAAATTAAAGGCAGGACCTTTGAYGTGATGAAGGTGAGTGTACCAATGTCATCCTTGTCTTGCACCTGCATTTCCCCGTTGGGCTCCATTTATCTCCCCTCATGATAATGTGGTGTCTGGGAGAGGGTCGGCCAGACGTGTTCATTCTTTACATAACTCGCTGGTCTCCGGCTCTCATTTGCTTGGATGTGTCAATATGACTTCCAGATGTTGCGACAGACCAAGTAAACTGCGTTTCTTAGCCAGCTCATTCTGTAGGCAGACAAGACAAGATGGAGAGGGCTTTTGCAATAGGATTTTTCTAGTGTTGACAGAGGAATCCTGTGGGCTTTAAAAATGCGTAGAAATCTCATTCCTAGTAATTTTTCTGAACCAGCTGGAGGTTGGTTGTTAAAGGAAATATGCACAGGTTCTTCTTTTAGTTCGTTCACTTCTGCTGCTTTGAGTACAGGTATAGTTTCCTTGGCAGATGATATAAGCTTTGCATATGGCACTTTTGAAAAGGAGCCTCTTTTGCTAGCCAGGCATGTACAGGAAATACATAGCTTTCTGGGGTTTATTAAAAACACTGTTTTTAATAACTTTTCTGGTGTGACTGATGGGAAGGAAAAACTCTATAGTCACACAGCAGAGCATTCCAAACTGTCTGCGTTTGGGGAAATAGGAGATTTATGTAGTAGTTAACATGGAGCTGTTTCAGCAACCATTGTGAAAAACAGTGATGAACTGCAGTCAAGATTCAGAAGCCATCAAGCAAGTCTGCCCTAGTACTCAAGGGATGGCCATCAAATGATGTAAAAAGCAGTGAAAGTCGGGAGAAAAGTCTTCTGATGCAGAAGTTCACAGCTGGGGAAAAAAGATTCCCCAGATTCCCGTATGGCTATGGGGACAGGGATGCTGCAGAAGACCATTAGAGCTTGGATCTTATCCTTAGAGGAACTAGGGTATTATGGTGACACAGAGCTTTTAAATTCAATTTCATGTGGCCTAAGACCRAAGATAAATTTGTGGGGTAATCTCAGGGATTTCCATATATAGATAAGTGGCCAGTTCATCCTCTGATGTAAATGAACGTAGATCCATTATCTCGATGGTAACGGATATATTCCAATGCAGTGGCCTGGCACATAAGATTTAGAAATGTACAAAGTCTGCTTTTCAACTCTAGAATGGCACCCATGTAACTCAACTGGTCTTATTTGGCTCTGCTGGTATTAACCCCATTAAGTACTTGGCATTTCATCTGTAAACAGCTTCTGGTCCTCCATCAGTTCCTTTCCCATACATGGATTTTTTTCATGTACATTTCACATCATTAAAACAATGATGTAAAGAACAATCAAAAGAAACACGGACTAAGTAAAGCCTAAACGCTGCAACCATTTTACTTACACCCATCTCTTTGGGGGAGACAAATCTGCACCAAAAAAAGTAAAATTGTCCAAAGAACATTATATAAATATTTGAGCTCACATAAAAAGAGAATGTGTGTTTTTAATATTGGAGGAGCTATGAGACATGTGTGCCAGATTCTCAGCTGGAGTAACTGAGCACAGCTACACTGATTTACACCAGCTGAAGATCTGCCCAGATGTGCAGAGAAGGGTGGATGGAGAAATCTTCCAGTTATATGTAATTTAGATTGGCAGTTACTTCCCAGGCTCAATAGTTCTTCAGAGATGCAGAAGTATCTTGTAAGCCATCCAGATGTAAATGTCAAATCCCCRTTATTTTCCATGGATCCCAGGAAGTAGAAAGGATTGTAGACTCATTCTGCAATGACGTGGGTGAAGGCCACATGAACRCTCTAAGCCTACCGAGATACCTACATCCAACTCTGAAAACAGGATCTCATAAGGGTCTATTAGCAGGTGTGGGTCAGGCACAGAGTTCTTCTGGAGACATGCATTTCTGTTGTGCCATGGTAAATGCTGGAAGGTAATATGCAGGGGGGAAGGGAGGCAGAGCAAGGTCAGACTGGAGACTGTCTGACTTGTCTAACTGGGCTGAGGGAGGGGAGGGGTAGGGCAGAACCATCACCACAGGGAAAAGGAGAGAGAGAAAAACATGCTACGCTTGGTCATATCCTCCAAGGAGCCTCCTCTCGGCTCTGCGGCAAAGCCTCCTCAGCCTTGCTGAATGGGAAATCGCCTGCAACCCTGGGAAATACAAAGGGCAAATGGAAAGAGTTAGCACATACCATTGCTGCTCTGTGGAAATGTTTACTTAGAAAAGCTTGAGATTGTGCTAAGATACCAAGGTGACAGGAGTGTGAGATCAGATAAAAGATGAAGCCTCGACCCTGACAACTTCAGGAATTTCGATGTCCCATCGTTAGCTATAGCTGAACGAGGACAGCACATGTCCCTTGCTGGAAGGCATCCTGCAGAAGTACCACCACATCTGCTTGCCCCACTTTTACCCAGCTTGCTTGCATTGTAGTGGGTACTGTGCTTTTCTCTGGACAGTCCCCTGCTTTAGGAAATGTCACTCGTGGTGCCTTTCCCCTTTAATGAGACAAGATTCGCAACAGCAGGTGCCTCACTGCTTAAGCTCTCACTTGTCTGATGTCTTCTGTGCATTTCAGGGTGAGTAACACATTCTGGGACCTGTGTGAAGCAACAGGACTTTCCCTGCTTGTAGAGAACAGGGAGAGGGATGTCACAGTCTGTAATGTTGTATCTCGGATGCCTGAGAAGCTTTTTAGAGTCCCAGAAGCCTTGGCAGAGTGAAAACATGCCGTGTCTTTGAGCTGAGGGCATACTGATTCTTGCAAGCTTTGACTTGTCAGTTCAGCTTCTTCTGGGGCAAAATTTGGGCTGCCCAGTACCACATCTGAAGGGTGTGGGGAGAAAGCACCTAATGAATACAGCAAAAGTCTTCACATTCTTACCCAATAGCTGTTATTTCCAGGGACAATAGTTGTCCTCCACAGTTTCCAAAGGCTTCTGCACGTGATGAATCATAAGGTTATGCTTAGAGATGGCATAGCTGATTTTATGTGGTGCACCCAATAACCACATGCCTGCTGGAGGACTTCTCCTTGGCTTGTAGGCTTCACCTCTTGACCTCGTTTTCAAGCAGGAGTTAAACTATAACTAAACTGCTTTGCAAGTTGGTACAAACAGAGCCTGAGGCGCTCTCTGCATTTTCCTCAATTAAAACAGAGAGTAGAAGCACTTTGGACAGTGGACCAAATCTCAGAGAGATGTGGCATGGCCAGAAAAGCAGCTCTGCTGGCTGGACCTCTATGCTCTGGCTATGGATCTCATGGATTAGAGATAACAAATACAGGTTATTTCCAACTGTGCTCCATAGGAACTGGGGTGGCCCTCCAGAACTTTTCATGTTGGATAGCTTTTACCTCAAAAGTGGTCAGGAACTAGTTTTTGCCTCCACATTTTCACAGCACCAATCCCAGTGAGGACACTGTCAGTGATGGAGGACTCCTAGGTTCTAACACAATATATAGACTAAAACCACGAATATTTGCATTAAGATGCTGTGTGTAGGGCCTGACAGAGCAGTTGAGGAAGAGGAGGAAAGAAAAGCACAGAGAGTGACTGACTTCCAGGTGCACTGTGTAGCTCTGGGTTCCCTATGTTACTCTCCACAAATCCGGCCAATCTCCAGTATTTGTTGTCTGTTTGCAAGACAGGCTTAATTATAAAAAAGAAACAAAAGGCTTTCTTCCACACTGACTTGTTATGATTTTTTTTTTTTTCTCAGGTGGAAAGAAGCTGTGGTAATGTGACAATATAGGTTTACACTGCTCAAAGTACATTTCTTCTTCTTGTAATATTTCTTCCATGGGTAAAACCACAGAGCTTTTGAAAATACTGTGTTAATATGTGGCACTGTGAGATATACTTTGGTTTTCACTCTTTAATGACACCTCTTCTTGGAACGAGCTAAGCCCATTAGTAACTGCCCCTCCCTCCTCTGCACACCTCTTGAAACAAACTTGTTCAAATGATGTGGCAAAACATTGCACATTCCTCTGAATGTTGAAGACCTGGTCGAGAGGGGTCACTTTGGTTCTGCTGATATTGCATGGCTGGAGGGAAGTTTTTCCAGGTCTTGGTTCATTTCAGCAAACACGTTGATCTTGGCAAGCCTTTGTCTTTGTGATGGAGAGAGGCAGAGTGTGTGAAAACAACATTAGCGTTTGCAGAATAGCTTTGCTGCTTGCGAGCACCTGCGACTATAATGCACGTGCAACAGGTTCCCCTTCCTGGGCTTCCCAGTTGGATCCTGACTCCAGCACCTCCGCTGCTCTGGGTGGCGGAGGGCCCACCATGGGCTATGGGCCCACCATGGGCTATGGACCTCCCACTACACGTGGAGACCAAGTGACTGCAAGTCAGACAGGGAGGCCTGGGTGCGAAAGGCACCGGAACCTGCAATTCCTTTTTTTTCTGAAACCCCAAGTCTGAGAATATTGTGACAGTAGCAAAAATCACATGGACAAATAACTTCATTTGTTATGGGAGAGACAGTAGAAAATTCAAGCAGCATATGAAGAATTGGTGGGGAGGGATTCTGCTCTGCTCAGAAATAGCATCTCCATTTGTGCTCGTTATTGAAATAACATTTCTTGCTGGAATGCTGGCAGCTCAGCTCAGGCCGCAGCTCTTCCTTTTCTTCTGTGTTACTGTCTGCTGTGATGTTACCATGCAAAAGCCTGCCCAGCTGTTGGTAACAGTGAAAATGTCCTGCAGGATTTTGGAAAACATCTGTGCTTTTCTTCACTCAAGCTTCTAAAATGGTTGTGCAGCACCGGCACTGAGGGTTACAGAGATGCCGTTCTGCAGCCAGCCTGGATCAGTGGTTAATGTATAGACAGAGGCTGTTTTGGGAGATGTATGCATTTAATGTGCTGTATGCAGACATTCACCCTGCTGGTGTGCAGTCACCTCTAGGGATCTGGGATTGCAGCTGTTAAATGCTGCACAGCAATGTTAGGTAACATGTAGAAGAGGAGGAGAAGTAAACAGAGTCCTGCTGAAGTCTGTATGAGCACATAGTAAATAAGTGCTGTCACCTAGATCCTGCTCTGCCATTCCTGCTGAATCTCACTTCGAATTTATTGGTGGGTCCTTCCTCTTGGAAGCAGTCCCTAATCCCTCTTTCAGCTGGAGCAGGGTCGTTCGTCTCTGTCTGACTGTTCTCCTTTAGACTCTTAGGAGAAAAGGCACTTTATTACTCAGCCCCTTAGGCCATCCCTTTTCTTCCTCTGGGTATTTTCAGGGCTTGGGTTTTCCTGCCTTGGCAGGTCCCTCCCACCACCCCACATTTCCAATAGATCAGTTTTGGCCTCTGTGTGCTCCCTCCCTGCCTGACATTTGCATCTGGGCAAAGAAACAGTTTGATCCGATGTGCCAGATGCAGCTGATGGGAGAGCCGAAATCTCAGCGGCGTGTGCGATAACAGAGGCGAGGGGGCAGGCGCAGAGCCTCGCTGGCATATGGCTTTCTGTGTCCTTTTACCTTTGCAGTCACTCCAAGCTACAAGCTGAACTTGCATTTGGGAGCAGAGACAGATCTGGGCCAAACTTTTCCTCCAGCCTAAAATACCCTGACTATTTAGGGCAGGTAAAAGAAAAACGCTATCAGAAGCTTGGCCTTAGGCAGGAGGCACAGTATGTCTTGTTGCACTTTTTTGGAAATGGAAATTATGTTCAGCTTTGGGAGTGCTCAGGAAAGTTTGCAATAGTTAATGTGATTTCAGTGAACTGGAAATCTGCTGATTATCCTGATTAATTGGGGGTAGGGGAGTTGATTCAGGAGTTAGAGGCACCGACTCCTGTGGGCTCCTTCTGTCTCTTGATACTGGTTATATATGTTTGTACGACAGTTTTTCCCCACATGGATTTTTCCCAAAGAAATACTGAAATCGGTGAATATATCCAACTTGGTATATCAGAACTGAAGTGAAGTTCTTGGTTTCTCCGTCTCAGTTTTTCCATCTGTAAAATGGTTGCAAAGGTGCTTGGAAAATACTTTGATAATACACTTTGAAAATACACTGATAAATCATGCGTAATGCCTGTGTGTTATGCTCTGCAATGCATATTGACCCATAAAGAGCTGTCAACTTACCACCTGGTGGACAGGGGCAGGCTGGGCAGGTCATCTCAGTGTCCCCTGGGAGGTCTTTTGCTGCACAGTTCCTGGTGTTCATGGAGGTGGGGGCTGGTGGGAGGGCAGCAGCAGCTCCCTCTGCCTTCCTTGGGACAAGGCGTCACAGGTACAACTTCTCTCTGGTAGTGTTGGTCAGTTCTCTTCTTGCACTGTAAGCTCAAAGACTTCTAGATCCCTTTTAGAGGTTTGAGTGATTTTCAGAATAATTTCTGCCATCCTCCCTGCCCAAGAAATGGTTGGCATTATTCTGTTAGCATTTGCAGCTGCAGTTCATTCCACCTTTGCTTGTTGAAGGTCCTATTCAGATCAAAGCGCTGTTTTCTTGACTTGTGTGTAATGAACTCTTGTTAACATCTCTCTCGAAAAACAAAGGTGCATCTCTTCTTTGTTCTGATTTTGCTGGCGTGATGCTTTTTCTGTGGAAATGGTCACTAATTAATGATCAAGAGTGGTTTGGGGTTAACACTACTCAAGGTTTTTGCCTTACTTTTCAATTACATCTCATCAATTTTGACAAGTCTAACAAGTTATTTATTTGGGTTTTACGGTTATCTTTGCTGGGAAATAGCTGAGGTCCTCAGCTGCAGACACAAGAGTGATCCAAATTTTGGCTGATGTAGAAAGGCAAGTAAAGTAGTGAAATCCTGCATTCAATAGCTTTGGCTGTCTTGTCATAGAAAAATTATCCATTATTTTGAGATCAATAAAAATTTTTATTTTATAACAAGGGAAAACCCAATCTAAACTCTGCTGAAGCTCAGTGCAACTCTAGGGGGGGAGTTGGGAGCTCTCAGACAACAGAGATTTGGGGAATCTGGTTTGCTGTCTTTGGGTTTAGCTTGTTGTAAAGGTAGGTTTTTTCCCCCAAGTATCCTCGGCACCTCAGTGGGAGCTGAAACTGTACTGCACCTCCGAAAATGAGCAGAAATTGCTACCTGGCCTTCAGCACTCAGTATGTGGCTGGAATGTAGGTATATGCCCAATCTCAAAATTAACTCTACCACAACTGTATGGATGTGACTTTTTACCCTGTTGAATGTCTTGCTGAATGCCTTTTTGTTGGAGATTGTTGATTGTAAGTCTCAAGGTATGATAATACAGGGGTTGAGAAGGGCTAATTTCTCCGATTTTGAGTTTCCAATTTTCCAGCTTAAAATGGAGAAGGCAAGACATTCCTATAAGATCTCTCCAACAGTGTTTTTTGAGGAGCTGCGCACGGCTGATGGTCCAGGGGAAATATGGGTGCTGCTTTCTGTCTGGGAGCATCCTCTCCAAGTGGGTGCGTTAGAGTAAACTCAGATGGCTACAGGAGAGTGCCATTCTCGCATTCAGAGTGGTATAGCAGTCATGGCTCATTGCTGGGCACTCTCGACCTCATTTTAATATTTCTTGAGCTGAGTGTTTCATACCTAGATGGTATTTGTGGCAGATCATCTCCAGCCTTGACGTCTTCCCGCAGGTGGGAGTCAGGAGGTGCGTTGTGGGCTCAGCCTGCAGCCCTAAAACCTTGAGGCACCTCCTGGGAGGAGACAGAGGGAAATTTTTGTCTTTGCTTATAGCAAGCTTTCTTATATTTATATTTCCTTATATATTTCCTGTCTTATATTTATAATCCCCTATACTGGGCTTGCTTTCCTTCTTGTGTTAGGCTCTCTTTCTTTATATTGTATTATTCAACCATCCACGTCAGGCCCTGCTTTTGCCTAAAGCCTTCTCGGATGTAAACCAACACAACAGCACTAGGCCAGCCATTATTTAAGTTATACATTAATTCAAAGCTATAGTAGGACTCCATTACTTGCCTGTAAAAGATTACTTATAAATAGTAAAATATTTAGTGATTTTGATTTTGTTACTCAAAAAAAGCTCCAATATCTTAAAGCCAGACTGTACTAACAATCCATGACTGGAAACCAAAAGGAGTTAAAAAATAATTACAAGGAACTGATTTCTCCTCAACCCTGAGGATTTGGACCCATCTTAGACACTATTTTATCTTCAGTGAAGAGTTTAAGTGACAATTTCTGCTTTCTTCAGAGTTGTTTGTGCTGATTTCAGGTCAACTAAACAAACACCCAGGCCAAACACCAAATAGGAAACCCTGCTGACTTATCTGGGGGTCAGCCTCATGGTTTTGTGAAAAAGAATAAACCTTTTTACAGTTTTCCACACACAAAAAAAGCATAGTGCCACCACTGGGAGTTTGCTGCACTGCGAGCCCCGTTGTGAAACTGCCGTTTACCTTAGCGAGTCACAGCTCCCGAGTGGTAAAACTGTCATATTGTTCCTGTTTCCCAGTTCCTTATTTATAATATAAACATACATCCTTTTGGGAACCTGACCTTTTTCAGTGTTTGTGTTTGATTATAATTGAACTATTTGCATAGGAGACCAATTTTCATTCTCTGCTCTTGTGGTGAGTACACCGTGTTTTCTATTAAAGGAGTCAGTTTTCTCATTACTAAGGAAACTAAGAAGGTTTACAGACAATAATGTTATAAAACATGCAAAGTTATTAAATGTACGGCCTATTCTTTCATTTTATGGGCAGACCAGGATGTTAGAGAAGTTTTTCTCTAGTCTCCCAATCCCTGCCTGGTTATTTACCAAAGCTATCAAAGTTCCCAGACTCAAAGTTCTGCTTTGCCTCTCGAGGCTGCCATGTGAAGAGTTTCGATGTCTATTCCCTCAGGCTCCAACCTTGCAAACTTAACAGGGGTTCAGGAGTTAAGCCCTGGGCTTTCTGCATCAGCTTGGTCAATTGTAGCAAAGCGCTGGTGGGACATGTGAGTTTGTTCTGATGGTGTGGCACAAACAGGAGAAGAAATCCTGGGAAGGCTGGGCTTGAGTCAGCTGTGATGCATGGGCTCTTCTAGGTCCTGTGCCAGCTCAGGCGATGATCTGTACCAGCTGGGTTGGCAGAAGGGGTAAGCTAAATACCAGGGGAAATCTGGCTGCAGAGCCTCTGTGTCAGGGCTTGGAGCACTGGGTGGTTTAGCCTCTATGGGAGGTGCATAGGAAGAGATGGTGGTGGCCCGGGATGACCTCCAATGGTGCACAAAGGTAGCAACATGGAGCAAATCAGGCTGGAAGGACCTCAGGAGGTCTCTGGTCCAAATCCCTGCCCTAATCAGGGCTCACTTTGATCTTAGGTCAGGTTGCTCGGGACCTTGCAGGGTTTGTAAGGCTTGTAGGTGGGCACAGAGCAGCTGGGCGGGCAGGTAGCTTTGCTGGGGGTAGCTTGAAGCACGCAGCTCCTCTGCTGACCCCATGTGACATGGTCCCTGCCTCGCAAGGCTGAGAGGTTCCTTGGTCACTGTGCACTGCTGCCCTGTGCTGGAAGTACGGGTGCTGGATGCCTACAACTTGCGTAGGCGGGCAGGGCACCGTGGTACATCCACTCTGCCAACCCACAAGCTCCTAGGTTGTTTTCCTTCAAGGAAATTTTTTAATCTCTCTTTCTTGGCAAGCAGGAGCCGACCTGGGGTGTGAAGGGACTGCATGTCCCAGGGCAGATAGTACTGGCATGCAATGGGGGAGAAGTCTCAAAGGATGGGCTTTGTAGGACATCGTGCTGGCCTTACCCAGGACACAGCCGTCTCATCCACCACGCCACGTGGGGGGCTCGGGTGCCACTACCCACCTCATCCTGCTGCTCAGCCCTGTGGCGGGGGAGCCAGCACTGAGCCGCTCATGCATCTTGCCTTGTTAAAGCCTGTTTTGCAGGCTACGATGTCACATGCCACCGAGTGATCTGGGGACAGTGTCGCCCAGGCCAGATCTCAGAGGGTGTTGTGCTTTGATCTTTTCTTTTCTTCCCCCCTCAATGCAAGAAACCACAAAGACTTCAACTCCCTCAGAAATTGCTGTGAGATGAAAATCCTGCTGAAGAACAATAGCTGCAACATGGTTAGAACATGCTTTTATTTTTGTTCCTACGTGTTTCGTGCAATGTTAGGCTGTGGTTATGCTTGTGGAGCAAATAGCTCGTTCCCTACTGTTACCATGTGGCAGAAGCACTCCAGAGATGCGAAAGCGAGGAGGAGCCATTGCAGTCGTATGTTGGCTCCCACGTGCCCTGAGCCAAAAACTCCTCCTGTTTTGGCTGCCCTGAGCCCATAAATGAGATGATAATTGGGATAGCCTGGACCTGGCCTGCAGAACAGTTTCATCCACACTTCCCAGATTCTGCAGGGCTGCTGATAGTTCAGGGTGGGATCCAGCCCTGCGCTGAGCACTGGTGCAGACTCTTAGGATGGTATAATAGCTCAGCATAGTGTACATGTAGCTGCATTGCAGTTATTGCAGAAGCAATAAGTTAAATCTAACAGCATGCATACAGCTTATCCTTAAATGTGTTTCTTTTAAAACTCTTCTGAGTATGCTCATGTCAGATGCTGGGGTGCCAGCCGGGCCTGCCCCAGAAAGTGAGTTTGCCACCCCTGAAAAACCCCACAGGAGGACACGGATCTGATCCATTGAGGACGACAAATCCACCCGCTCCCCATGGAAGTCGTTCTGATGGTTGATTGTCACCCTCACAGTTAAAAATTAAGCTAAGGAGGGCTGTGTGTGAGCTTATTACACTGAAGTTATTGCTTTATTTCTTCCATAAGATGTCTCACAACCTGGGGCACTGGTGTGTTGAGCATATGGCGGGGAGATGGATGAGCCCCCCATCTGTCCCAAGGTTGGCCTGGCCTTGCTGGCCCGGGCACACTTGCATCAGTCTCTTTCTCCTCACTTCTTCCCGCAACCCAAACACCATCAAAGAGCACTCCGCATCCATAAAACTTAATTGTAATCATTTACTTCATAAGGGAGTTTTATAACCTACCAAAGCAACATGTGTGAAGAACCACTGCTGGAGCACCCGCTGGGGCCAGCACCAGAGCCCTGCGTTCAGGGGGCTCAGAGCTGGCAAACCCCAGCTTTGCCCTGGAGGGCAACCCCAGGAATCCCCAAATCCCCTAAGCTGTGGCTCTACCTTTTGGCTACGAGCAGAAGGACAATGTTAGCTACCTCTGAAAGCTTTTGCAGGAGGTGTTAGGATGGAGGGTATCYTGGGGGGCTGCGAGGAGAAGGGGGGGACAGGGACTGAGGGATGCTCTGGAGTCCATTTGCTTGGCAATCACCTAAGTTCCCTGGCAAACGGTGAAAGGCCATTTCAGGTGTCTCCCTGAGCGACGTGGGCAAGGCTGCACAGGAAGCCACGTCCCAACCTCAGAGCATCCGTCTTCTCTGCAAAAACCAGCAGGCTCRGCCCCCTCCCAGCCTTTCCTCCTGGATTTGAAACAAACGTTTCCTTTTCTTAATCTGTGGCAGGGAGGGGGAGCTTCAAAAAGCCACAGTGAGCGGAGACTTCCCAGCTCCCCTGCAAACCCACGTGTTTCTTTCCCCGCGCCGCGCAGCGAGGAGCTGCCGCCGGCGCTGCCCGCCCGCACGCCTGGTCTCGCAGCTCCACCTGCTGTTGCCGGGCGCGTCCCAAAGCGGGGCTGCAGGGCGCTGAGCGGGTCTGTTCTCCTCCCTGGAATAAGGATTAGGCTTAGATTTGCTTGCTCACCACAAGGGGCTGAAGGAGTTGTGAATAAAGATTCATGTTTTTGTTCTGCACCAGGAAAAAAATGTTTCGGCTCTGATTCAGCCGGAAGGAAAAGCCCGACTCTTGCTCCCACCCGACCAAGTTCCCTCATGGCCCTGYGGCAGCTTTTGATGCCGGCAGCAGTTTGGTGGCTCTGAGGAAGGCTGGGTGTAAGGAGGTCCAGGGCACCCTCAGATGGCTGGACGCTGCCCTGGGAATTTGCCTGGGACCCAGGGATGCAGTGGCTGGTTCATCCTGGGAGGGAAGCCCACCCTAACCCCTTTTCTCCACGCATGGCCTCAAAAGGGGGCAGCTGCTGGCAGGGCCTGGTGTAGAGGCTGGAGTCAGACCTCCTCCTCCCTCAAAGTGCAATCTTGTAGTTTTTAGTCAAATAAACAAATTCCATGATTTTCAGGGTGATGGGAGTGATAATTTGGGAATAATGCGGGATTATTATTTTCCTCTGAGAAAAGGCCAAAATTATTCGTAGCTATGAAGTAGAAAATGTTCATGGATTTATTTTTTTTAAATTTCATTTTCTCACAAGCCCTTCTCCCCCCAACTTTTCAGATTGCTTCCCTGCTAGATAGTGGGAGAATTTCAATAGTCTGTTTAATTCCCAATCTTTATTATTCAGAACTTGAAAAGGTAATAATGAAAAGGTTACGAAGATACCTTTTAAAATTAACCCTCTCAATGCTCTGATCCAGATTTTGGGATTATTTTAACTTCTTAAAATGCAGAGGTGCTCCGTGCACCTTTTCCACTGCTGCTGAATAACTTCCTCTGCGCCAGTGCTAAAACACCTTTAAAGCTAGCCCTCTCTGTCTCTGTTTCCTATCACTAAAATGGGGCTAAAATCCCTTAATCTCAAAAGAGTTTTGTCAGGATGAAAAAAAAAAAAAAAGATGTGGAGCTGCTCAGGCACCACAGGAAGGGCAATCAGAGCATTCCTTTTGCAAGCAGCAAAAAACCAGTGCGTTGAACAGATATCACAAATTCCTTTGGACAACTAATGGAGAATACTCTGCCTTTTAGTCGAGAGTAACCTGGGCAGAGGATATTCATACCAGTCTGTAGCCTGCCACTCCCCTAGCTAATGTTTGCTGGTTTTCCCTGCATCTCAAAAGCTCGCCTGCCCCCCCAGCTGTGTTTTATCTCAGCTGCTCCAGATGTTGTGCGTAACATCCGCACGCTGCTCCTCTCCTCTTTCTGCAGGCTGCCACTAGAGAGCACCCCCGGGAACTCTCCTCTGGCTGGAAGGTGGCAGCAATATAAAGGTCCTGGCCTCTGCCGAGAGGCCAAGGACAAAGAGCCCTAAAATCTTTCCAGCTCCTAAAGCATCTGTGAGTTCTGCCAGAGGTTAAACCGGGCCCTAATCCTGCAGGAGCTTTGAAGGTTTGAAAAAAAAAAAAAAAAAAAAAAAATCAAGTTGCTCAGAAACTTGAGGAACGTGGGAGTTGTCTTTTAGGCAATCAAGCATTAAGGAGCAGCACTGCACAGGAGCCTGCCGAGTGTTCGGACTTGACTTCATCTACTCAAATGCTGAACAAATGCCAAAACTATTTGGCCAGAGAGGCAGGGGGAGGAAAGGCTCTTACAGCCCTCCCCTGCACACAGATTTAATGAGCAGGCTTTCCTCCATCCCATCCCTCAGAGGCATCAGGGCAATTAGCTGGTTGGTTACTCATGTGGCCAAACAGTAGAGCTTGTCTCCTGAGTAACTCCAGGCTAACCCCCACTGCCATGGAAGAAATCCATATAGTCTCTCTATAGCTCATTCACCTTTTGAGGACCTTGAGACGTGATATTGCTCTTTTTTCTTGGTGTAAAGTTAGTTGTCTTATGGATAGTAACACCAGCTGATACTGGTACCAGTAAGAGAGCTGTTTCTAGAGCTCTTTCTACCCCTGAGGAGTTCCTTATCTCTCTTGATGGGAAGCTGAGCAAAAAGTCTTCTCAGCAACCCACCTGCTGAGACTGAGGAGCAGCAAAGCTCTTTTAGCCCCTGAAAGCCTCTTCTCTGCTCATTCATCTGCCTCTTAGTCTGTGTCTCCATTCAGTCTGATGCTCTGTGCTTTGTGGAGGCAGGAAAGCTGGAAAATATGAAATCAGAGGTCTAGTCCAGTCAGCAAATGAAACTCTGGTCTGGCCTCAGAGTGGTTTGTGGTTGATGCAAAAGCCTGAAATGTAAGAGAGCTCCTGATTGTGTCCCAACCTTTGTGAGCCACAGGGAGCAAGTCATTTGGGGTGGGTTTAGGTGGTTTCAGCCCAGCTGGGAGGTGGGAGGAGCTGGGGGWGCCTGGGGTGGGCATGTTGGCATGTGCCTGGGTTTCCACCAAGTCCTGCCCCAGACCTGTGCTTTTCTGGGTTGACCCTGTCTGCAGAGATGGGGGCAAACCCACCAGTCAGGGCTGGTTTCATCACTGCAGCCCCACTGGCACGACAGTGATAGTGGGGAAAACAGGGCTGGGAGGAGTTGTTGTTGTCATTGTTGCTCCAAACTTACTGGTTAATTTTTTTAAGCTCTGCAGATCAAGCTGAAAGCTCAACAGTTTCCTCAAATCTGTGTGTCTGTGGGAGCGCCTCTGGGCAGCCCCTCAGAGCCGCTCAGCACAGCCCCGCTCTCCAGCCTCGCACCTCCAGCAAGTCCTCGGTGTTTTGTGTCAAGAAATGATTTGATTAATGAAGTCAAATCTAGGCAGAAATCTGTTCAAAGGCAGCCTTTCCACTGGCAAATGTCCCTAAAGGCCATGGAAAGGAGCTGATTTTAGTAGCTGGGAAAATAGGAACATATGCCCTGACATCTGCAGCAGGGATGGTATTGGGACCGGGCGCTCCTCACAGCTGCAGCCACTGTACGGTGGTGTAGCGCAAGCTGCCGTGGCCTTGCTGCTGGTTTACCTGGCATGGTGGGCGAGGAGGGAGCTGAGCTCTATGTTTTGGCAAGAAGGGGCAGTTTTAATGGCTGCTGAAGGCTCCAGCCTAGTACAACCCACGCGGAGGGGACCCTCCTCGTCATGGATTGGGACGGGGGTCAGAAACTGGATGGGCATCCCGGGAGGAATGAGGCTGCTGCACCCATGGAGGTTTCCAGCTCCGCCATCACTTGTGGGCAGGATATGAAGCTCAAACACCAGCAAGGAAGAGCTAAAAACTTTCTAATGGGAGTGCCAGCATGGAAGGACAAGGTGTCCATCTCCAGTGCTGGAGGCTCACCATGACTGGTCAGACCATCAGGCAGACATGCACAAGCACATTTGGTCTTACATTAGGGATGGAGCAAGTCAGGGACCTCTGGAGCCATGTCTCTGCAGTTCGGTGATGCAGATCTAAGGCAGCATTTTTTTTTTTTTTTTCGCAGCCAGAAAAATTGCCTTTTCAGCTCATTAGTTGAAGGATTTTCTGGGTCATCACAGACACTCCGCATGGCCCGCACCATGAGGCCCTGGGTCACAGCAGTGCAGGTGCGCTGGTCCCAGGGACAGGAGGACGTGGTGGGGGATGCAGGGTGACATCTCCCAGACCTGCTCCCCGAAACTAGGTCACCTCCTGTGGCAGCAGAATTGACTCCCGGCACAGATGGCAGGTGGGACCTGGGAATGACCTTGGCGTTTGGTCATTTTCTCATGCCCAGGCTTAGCTGATGCACTGCACCGCAGGCAGTACTTTGGTGGCATGTGCAGCCGGGGCTGACCTTGCTGTGCAGGGCCGGGCAGAGGAGATGGAACTAACAGGAAAGGTCTGTGACCCCCTTTGCTCTCTGGGGCTTTTGGGATGTGTTCAGGCATTGCCACCTCCCATGGTAGAGGTACCAGCCTTGTGTCACAGTGTCCCCCCTCCGGAGCAAAGAGGTGTCCTGCCTCAGCTCACCCCAGAAAGAAAGCGGGTCCCTTTCCCCTCTCCTGCTCTTCTCTGTCTCCCTACCATGCTCCCTGTTCTTGGGAGGGGCATCCCTTAGGAAAGGATGGGTTGACACAGTCCTCTCCACCTCTCAGTCATCAAATTCACATCAACACTTTAAAGAAAAGAAAAAGAAAACCATCACTGGTTGTACAGAGGTGGCTGGAAATGCTGCAATGGCCAGTGAAAACTCACCAATTTTACTCATATCTAGCTATTGCTGGGAAAAGCTCTGATAATACAAATAATAAAGGTGCTTATCTCAAATCTGGCTTTAGCGGGCAGTTTTAAATGCCTTAACTGAGRCATTTAGTGGTGCTGTTTTCTCTAGTTTGAAAGCGCACTTAATAGAAGTTATGCACATTTGAGGACTTTGCTGATTGGCTATAGGTGAAAAAAAAGCACAGGCTTGTATTACATTGTTATGCCATATAAGCACCTTGCATAATTACCTTAGCCCCAACATAATTTTAATTATGTTAGAATTAGTGCAAAGAATTTTATCTGAGACTCATGTACATATTTTGTGTTTTCAATACTTTGATGTRCCTAGAAAGAGATTAAGGTTTGCTTTGATAATTAGTCTGTTGCATGTGGCCAAAAATTCATTACAAACACAGTTAATTAAGTTGTCAACAAAGCTTTGGTCTCCTGTGGGTGAGAATAACTCAATAATTTTGCTTGGCTTGACAGGGGATTTTCATTTTATTGCTATCAACCCTGGCTGTCCTTAGGGGCCCACGGCAGAGCTGCATTTTCCGGGAGGCCACGCAGAGCCGTACAGGACACGGTGCACGTGCTGCCGCCCCGGGGCTGTAGCACAAGGAAAGGAAATGTCAGATTTGAGCTGAAGCAAAGCGGGGTGCCACTCCAGATGATGGCATCATGGCTCTGTGCCACAGAGGGCAGAGGTGAACAGGGGCTCCCGTCCCGGGATTGGGGAAGCAAGAGACACTGAGACACTTATCCCCATAAAGTTATCTGATCCTCTTGGGGGATGAGGAACCCCAGGGCCAGCCCTGCCGCTCGGAGCTGGTAAAAATGGTGTGGAGAGCCCACCTTGTGTCTGGGGAGTTGGGCTGGAGCACTTCTACTGACTGTTCATATTGTGGGTCCAGACATGGGTTTCACATGCTCTGGGAATACAGCTCGTGTCATAGGAAATCAGGGTCTTTCCCCCAAAATATCCTTCCCCTGTTGCAGGATCTCTTCAGCTGGACTTTAGCCCAGTACGAGCCCTCTGTACCCTGCAGCACCCTGCCCTGGTGCCACCACCATGGTATGGTGGGAGCACAGACCTCTCCGGTGACAGAGACCTCTTAGCACTGTGACCGCACTTTGAGCTGGTGTGCCATACCCTGTCCTTTGTGTCAGAGAGCCACGGCCGCCACTGGGCTTGGTCCCAGGTAGGTGACAGGGAGCCCCAGGAGGAGCGTGGGTTTGGGGCATCACTCAAGGACCAAACATTGAGTACCTCCAAGTGACTCATTTCCATTTCAAAGACCCCATTTGTTTTATCTGGCAATTAGCTTGCACCCTCTGTAGAAAATGACTCCATAAATACCACTGAGCTCCCAGCCAATCTCCCCTTTTAAATATTTTTTAAGTGTATGATTAATACACTTTCCCAGCTCCTGTCTGGGACTGTGCGGGGAGGTCAGGGAGCAGGTAAATGAAAGAAAATGGCTTCACTCTGCATTGACTGGGCTATTAATCACTGCCCATTTTCTATAAATCATGGCAGATGGCAGAAACAGGCAGGTACTCATGGGAAATGACACACTGTGCATGACGGGAATCGCGGATCGCAGCAGACACCGGGAAAAGAAGAGGTTGCTCCTCACCCTGGCAGAGGAAGGCCACTTGCACTGCAGCTGTGATTCACCTCTGCGTGACAGCTCTCCCCTGTAAAAACGGCTGTAAAAGTTTGCAGGAGCCCTGGAAAATTCACTGCGTCGCAGCTGGGCTGGATGGGCCCGTCCAGGGATATCTCTGTTTCTCATCAGGCACGGAGGCAGTGGTGGGGAGGGTTTGCAGCGTGTGGGTAGTGAATATTGGGGAGGATAAGCCCTGAGTATTAGCATCTTTTAGCCACTGTGGTGAAGGATACTTTTAATTGGAGCAACAATTAAAAATTTTGCTTCCAACATCGAACACTCGTTGTTGCTTTGCCTGGCAGCAGATGCAGATGGGAAATGTGCGGGAGGAACTTACACTGATAAAGTGAGGAGGACAGATAAATCCTAAAATGAGCATGCATTTGGCAGCAGCATTCATCCAGGCACTTTCTATGCTGTGCTCTTGGTGGGTCCCCTTTGCATGCCTGGGAAATGCAGGCTCTCCCCCTCCGGAGTGGGTGACCCTCTTCTAATACCACCCTGCAATGCTGTGGGAGTCGTGCTCCCAAACCCTGTGTCTGTAATGAATCTGTAGCAGCAGCTTTGGGTGGTGGAAAGCAGCTACTTTTTTAGGAGGACACACAACAGTATATGTCTAAATGAACTAAAAGAGTATTTTATATGGAGGCTGTATGAAAGATAAGGCAAATACAATTTATGGGCTCTCCTCTCCTGCACGTTGCCAGTCCCAGTGAAACCAGTTGGAATAATCCACTGTTGCATTTGGTATTTCTTCCCCAGGGAATGGGATTTTTCCTGTCATCCTTCTTTTCCACCAGAGAGGCACGGGGATGCATTTTTCCCTCCTTAGATGTAAGGAGAGCTTATGTTGAGCTAATCAGTTTTGCTTTCCCATACTCCTGCATTCCCCTGCTGACCCCAGCCAGACCTGCAGCTGGACACACTTGGTGCTGCTCAGCAAGGAGAGCAACATCACTGCCCGCAGTGACTCCTGCACAGCTCTGACCTCCAGCCCTGGTACTCAACAGCAACAGCTCCTTTTTTGCTGGCAAAATAGTTGGAAGAGAAAAATAGGCCTGTGCCAGGCAGCTCGAGCTGGGGCTCCCAGCTAAGGCAGCGCCAGCGGGAAGAAAATGATCCAGACTGGGGAAAAACAGGGTCATCTGCTCCAGGTCAGAGCCTGTCCTGTCAGCGGGGAAAAGGATGGACAAAGCTGGGGGGGTGGACATTGTAAGCAGGTTTAAGACTGATGAAGGACAGCTCGTGTCCATCCCTATGAAGGTTAATATGGAGAATGGCTCCCAAAGAGACGTGGTGGATAGTTGAGCGTGCTAGGGTGAGTGTGTGCTGGTGGGCTGGCAGAGTGGGCATGAGGGCAAGGGGGTGTGGGTGTCACAGGGACTTGCAGGGTGACAGACCCAGAAAGTGAGCTGGGAAGAAGATAGTCCTGCAAGCGTGTGACCTGCAAAGGAAGAAACAGCCACAAAGAAGCCAAAAGGACCCATAAAGAGAGCGAGTGGGAGATGTGAAGCAGAAGACATGTGAGATCCGGAGAGGAGASAATATGCCGTAGCCAAGAAAGCTTCACATTATAAAGAGCAGGCGGGGTGATGGAGAGGATGGCATGGGGACTTCAAACACCAGCTGGGTGGCCCTGGCGCTCGCCAAAGTCATCTTCCCCAGCCCAGGAGCTGCTCGGGGATGTCGCGTGGCTCCCGCTGCTCCTGCCTGCGCAGCTGGATCGGGTGAGGAGGAGGGCTGGTCGCCTCCACAGGCAGCTGCGTGCAGATGTTTTCCAGGGAGGGAAGAGCAGCGAGGGCGTAGTTCGAAAGGAAAGGGAAAAATTGTAGCGGGACCTGGAGAAAAACTGCTGCTGAAGACGACCCTGCTCTCAGGGGCTCTCTGCAGCAATGCAGGGTGAAAGCCCTTTTTTTTTGCATCGGGGTCCTTCCTTCCACTCAATATGTTATTTAAACCAGATGTTTCTTACCCCAAACTGGCCCTTTTCGGCTGCACCGGGCTCCCCAGCTGCCCCGCATCCCCGCTGCCCTGGCCATGGCCGGGCTGGAAAATCTGCAAGGAGCTTTGGGGGGGAGGGCTGGGTCCACCACCCCTTCCTGATCCCCCCCCCAGCTCCCTTGCAGGCCTCACGGGGGCCTAATATTTGTGCATGTGTGTTTTAACACAGCATATGGTCTTCATTACATGCAGACTTCTCACTTCCATAATTATACCATGATGGGAGTTCCTGTCAAAGCCATAAAGAAAATTCTCTTCCCCCGCCCCATCCCTCCGCCCCCACCAGCCCTCCCCATAAAACTCGCAGGGGTTTCCAGTTTGCAAGGAGAGCCCCCCCCTCGGCAGTCGCACCGTTAACCCTTTGCATCCTCCGTTTCGGCAGCAGTTGGAGGAAAGACCAGCTTTCCCCATTGGTGCTTGCTTACCAGGCTAGGGGAAGGGGGTGTCCAGATTTTGGTCGCGTGAGAAAGAGCGTAGAGAGCCGGTGATGCCTAAACCGTGCCAGGGAAGCAGGGAGGCAAGTGGCAGCCTAATCCAGCACCCTCCTTGCCTGCTTTCTCACCGTACATGAAGCGTGCCGAACCCACCCACCACCGAAATACAAGCCCCTCTGGGTAGCGCATGGCAGCTGTTTAACAACACACTGCAACACTACCCTACAGTTTAGGACAGGAAATTAAGGCGGCTGTATCTGCAGGGGGAATTTAAGTACGCAGACTGCAATTACCTGCACCGGAGTTTGGCCAGAGCCCTGCTCCTCTGAGAGCTGCCACGGGGCTGGACGCCGATGGCCGGTGCTCAGGTGCTGTGGGGCCATCACAGCTCCTGAGGCTGCGGGCAGCTCGGGGCTGCCGAGCCTTGGCTGGGGTGGTTGGAGGCAGGAAAACATGGAGAATTTATGCAAAAGTGGGAAATTCAGCTCTTTGGCGGGGGGGGCCTGCTGCATTGAGAGGCATTGAGATGCTGCAAATTTAGGTGCCCTTTTGCTTGGTGATATTGACTGGAAAATAGGCTTGGATAGTCCATATTTGCCCTAGAAATAGTGAGTACTGGAGGGGACAACTTCTCCCAACCATGCCTTGCTGGCCCCTAAGCCAGGGTGCTGCCAGAAGGCAGGAAGGGACCCATTGCCCCAGTGCTGCTCTGGTCTTTGGGGGCCATTGGGATGTCCCCGGTGGGTGTGGGCAGACGGACCACAGAAGGCTTGTCCAGGCATCACACAAGCAATCCCGCTCAGCACCGTGCTTGCCACGGCGGGAAAAATCTGGTTTCCCACTAGGTGGTAGAGAAGAGCTTGGCTGAAAATCCTCCTGCTTCTTTCTCACAGCTGAGCACAAGGGAAGAGGGGTCATATAAAATTAAGACCTCTGTTTTAGCCGGGACTCCAGCAGACCCAAATAAACCAGGGGTGCTGCTGCAGAGGGCTGGGGGAGGCAGGGAGTGGGCAGTGTGCTGAGCGGGGCGTGGGTGCCAGCAGCCCAGGAAGCACCGGGTCCCGCTCACCACCAGCCATCATCCCTGCTGCACCAGGCACAGGCGGCACATTTGTTTTGACACGTGTGGGTGTTTAATGACCCTTTACTGATTGGTCTTAGGAAATATGATTTGAAATGGACTGTATCTATTAAAAAGAAAGAGAGGTGGGGGGAGAAAGTGTTCATGCTGATTCTAAAGGGGCCTAGCATCGCCACAGCCCATCAAGGAGCTGGTGAGCTTCACCCAATGTCCACGCTGCCTGCTTACCATGCGTCAGCACCTTTAGTGTTTTCCACTGATGTTATTTCCCTCTATCTCCCCTTTTTTCCCCTCCCACAAGTCAAACACATCTGCATTGGTAGCAATTTTAACCAGATGAATGTGAGTTATTCCAAGGTAGGATTCATACCCAGCCTGTATGGAGAGACGAGCAGGTTGTTGGCAGGAGGAGCCCTGCTACCTCAAGAAGGTGACATTTCCCATGGAGATCTCCAGTGCTCCCAGTGAGAGCCCAGGGCTGGGATTCACAGCAGCCCCAGGTGACTGGTGTGCCTGGGCTGCTCTGACGCACCCTGGAAGATCAGAGGAGTGGCAGAGGCCTGAAGAGGTCACAGCTGAAGGCAGGATCAGATACACCCGGCTCCTGCCCGACACGTATTTATTCATCTGACCATTCTTAAAGGTATCTAATGGGGGAAATTCTGCAGCTTCCCCACAGTCTGCATTAATCTTATCGTTAGAGAGTTTTTTCTTGCTGTCTAACCTGAATCTTTTTGGTTGCACTTGATGCCCCTGACTTCTTGTGCACTACACCCTGGGCAGGAAAACAGTGTTTTTCCTTTTCACTGTAGTTTATTGCATATCTGAAGACCACTACCACACCTGCACTCAGAAATTGGTATTTCCTGATCTGTCCTGTATCCCTCGCACTCATCCTCCTTGTGCCCTTCCCCATCATTCAAATCTTCCTTGAGCTTCAGGCTCAGCAGGACTAGGCAAAGTGGCAGATGCAATCATGGGTTAGCACCTAGGACCCTTGACTCCTGCTAGACCAAAGACTGGCTTGAATTTTCAGCCCCTGCTCGCTTTAGTTTGTGCTTGCCAGGCTCCTTTGCGGGGGTTCAGAGCTGGACCCCCAGCAAGAGGCTCAGGCAGGGAGCGAGGCACCAGCTTCAGCATCCCGCGCTCTCCCCCGGCTCTGGTGTATCACATTTCGCCTTAGGAATTTTTTGCACTATATCTAAAATAATAGTTCAAAGGAGGAAGGGCGACAGGTGCTGCAGACTGGGGGATATGTCAGGAGCCCATCACTCAAATGTCATGTCTGGATTTATATTTGTACACCTCTGTAATTCAGAGGAGGGTGGAAGCACTGGCTCTGTTTCTTTGAATTATCTGAAGTCTGAATGGATGAGCTACATGTGATGGCATGAAAGCAGGGACTCTCTCAAGCTCCTCTGGGCAAACTGGAAGAACGGGAGCTGTGCAGCTGAGCAGTCAGGGCTGGTCTCATCCTGGAGCGCTCGTGATCCCAGCACTGTGCTAGGATGCATAATGCTGGCTCGGATGCCTACATTTCCCATACAGTGAATTTCCTAAGCACAATAGCCTTGATTGGGATGCGGTGTGACAAAAGTCTAACCCAGCTGAGAGGAAGTACCAGTGATGTGTTTGAATCTGAAGATACCTGCAATTACTTTGGAAGGTCCCTGCAGCCCTGAGGTGGTTGTTTTCATGGCATGAGGATTCAGAGGCAATGTGTCCTGCACTTAGATGCCCAGGATGACTGCTTAAATAGAAATAGCTCAGTTTTTTCTTCAGATAGGCTCATGATAATGGTAGACATTTCCTAATAGAGCCCAGGAGATGGTGGAGCTGAATTTTAGGCTTCAGTTGAAGGAGGCCTGAATACATAGTATATTAACTTCCCTGGAGAGAAAGGTCCCCTCTCAGGAATATGCGTCCCATGGGTCCAGAAGGAAAATAAACATGCAGCATGACGCTGGAGACTGAACTGGAGGGCGTTCAGCTCCCAGCTGGCTCCACGCTTCTTAAACAGCGGCTGCCTCGTGTGAAAAGGAAAGGTCCTGGAAGCCCCATTGTCCTGTGCTAAAATACGATACCACAGTCCCCATGTGATGTGACCCCGGCCAACGCATGCTGTGCCAAAACACACTGTTAGAGTGAGATTTCCTCCAGGAGAGGCAGAGCTACAAGCCTTCAGGTTTGAATGACGGCGAAGTGGAAGGAAGAAGGGTTGTGTGCTTCAGGAGCAGGATTATATTGCAAAGGGGTCTCTAATCCTAATACTGCAGGAGGTTTGTGCCAAGGTTTTTCAGAGGTGCCTGGTGGGTTTTGGGGGCTCAACGTGAGCTACCCTGAAGCCACAATAGAGCCAGGCAGAGGAGGGACAGCTTCGGCACCTGGTGGCTGAGGCCCTTCAGACTATGCAGCTCCAGGCTTTGCATTTGGGTCAAAGAGCAGGGAAGTCTGCGTCCACCAGCCTCTGCCCACGAGGAGATCACTGAGTGGTTGGCAGTAAAGGCTCCTTGGGGGATTCAGTAGGTTTCACTTCTTCTTGACCACAGTTTTCACAATAGTTTCCAAACCTCCTTTTCCTAAAAGCGTTCCTATGTGCCCACACACTGAGCAGTCCCCTCTGGAGCACAGAGATGCATTTATTCTGCTTTAATTTTAACCTTCAAATCTCCCTTGGACAGGAACAATATGGAATAAACAAAATTTGTGTCGAAACACACTCCTTCTCAGTGTTATATTGACCTTCTAACTTGCTTTTCCTTTGGAGAATCTTGACACACTTTGTTCTTTAATGCATTAATCTTCACAACATCCCAGGGATGCCAGGAAATGTTGTTACTTCTCTCTCCCTCTTGTTTTTATGGATAGGGAAATGAGGCACGGATCAGTTAAGTGGATTACCTGGGGTCAGGCAGCAAACCTGTGGCAAGGCAGGACTGAGATCCTAAGTGTCCCATAGGCAGCTAAATGCCTTCCAAAGTGCTTGTTTTGTACCTTTTCAGAAGACCCAGAGACTGAGCACAGAGGGGCGTGAGCATGGGTGGAGAGGGCTCTGAAGCAGTGCAGTGTGTGTTGTTTTTCTTTCTCAGACGATTTCTTGGTGTGTGCTATGGAGACGGATTAGACCCAGAGTTGACTGGAGTGGAAGGTCTGGGTCGGCCTGAGGATTTTTTTTTCCTGCAAGAGAAGGTCTGAGGCTCCTGCTGGACATGGATCACCTCCCAGCACAGAGGAAAGCCAGTGTCCCCTGGAAATGGAAATCAGCAGTTGGGCGATTTTGGGGTGTCCCTCTCCTCTTGGTGTGTTACCAACTACAGCAGTGGTTTTGGGGAGATGGTTGCTTTATGACCTTGAAGCAGTCAGGGGGACATCCAACCCCTGCCGCTCCGCTCTGACACAGTGGGACTTCTCTTTTCCCTTTTTAATTTTTTGAAGTAAGGAGTTTTCCAGATAGTTGTAACATCAAGTGTCCACGCTGGTGGGAAGGGGGTGAGATGAGACCCTGTACCATTGTGAGTGCTACCAGACCCCCCAAAAGGCTGAGAGTTTGGAAAGCATTCGCACAGTCAGTCACTTCCCTGAACTATCTGTGCTTCATGAGCCTCCAGCTCATGAATCTTGGAAGGAAAGACCTTCTCATGAGATTTGTGGTGCGTCCAGTCCCAGCTAGAAATACCACAAGAAAAGCCTCTCTTGGGGAGATCCCAGCTCTAACCAGAAAATGCAGAGTGATGTGAGAGCAAGAAAAAATCCAGATGTGGCCACTATCATCTGCTTTATTTTTCTCTGGGAAACCGAGTTCTCCTTTGCGGAGTATAGTTTTGTCAAGCATCATTCTCAAGCATATCTAACCTTTGCGTTTGCCAGCTATAATTAAGTCAGAGCCACATATCAAAGCTCTGTGTGTGTGTGTGTGTGTGTGTGTCTGCATGCCTGTGTGTATGGAGACAGCTTCCAACAGATCACTTCCAGTTATTTTTCTGCTAACAGACTGAACGGAGCTGCTCACTCCCACATTCAGAGAGAGCTCTGGCCCAGACAGCTGCCTTGGGAGAAGCATTGGCTTTTCTCCTCTTGGGCCAGTGTTGCATTTTTTAATTACTTTAACAAGAAGTGCTTAAATGTTCGAGTTTTTCAAAGTGAAGTAATTTCTCCACCACCAACCCATGTGTTGCCTTTGTTCTCTTGCACAGTTCAGGAGTTTTCTTTGCAGTGTTACCTTGCTTGCAGTCCCAGGCCAGCCTGGGAAACACACAGCGTAGTTTAATGCTGAGGAAAGTACCTCTTTGCTTTTAGAAGAGACTAGTTGGTGTGAGTGACGGCTACCCAGGGGTTAGGAGGTGTTTGCTGGATTTTGGAGGGGTTGGTGGTGGACTCAGGCTGTGGAGGGGTATTTGCGGGGAAGGAAAACATCCTGAACTTGCCAGGTAAGTGCAAGACTGAAGATGAGTTTGGGAGGCGTTTTGTGACCTCAGGTGATGGTGCTTGCAGTGCTCCTGTGCCAGCTCTGCTCTTCTTGGTCGTTGGTCTGTGAGATGACTGTGATGTCCAGGCTCTTATGGTGTCAGGGAGCAGAAGGGCATCATATGCATACCCATGAGCAGCCAAATCTTTATTAAACCTCAAAAAATCATTAATCTTACCCAAATATTTGCTATTTGTTATGTTTAGGTAGGGGGTAGATACCCTTAGGTTTTTGGCAGCTCACACGTATAATTGAAATTAATAATAATAACAACAACAAAGTGGAACTGCTGGCCATAACTCCCCCCACCCCTCACACACTTTTTTGAGTACATCCAGTTGGCACCAAACCAAAAGTGCTATTCCCCAGCAGAAACTTTCCAACATTTATTCATTCACACACAGAGTTGACAAGTGCCTCCAATTCTCTAGTTACAATGCACTAATGAACACTGTGTTTGTTGCAAGTTCAAGGACTTGGGCAGGGAGTAGACTAGGGACTGAATTTCTCTGTGTGTCTGAATAAGGTAAAAAATGGATTTTCCACAATGGCAGAGCCTTAGTCTGGAGTTCCTCATGCTTCTCAGATAATGGCTTCCAAAGTCCAAACCCTTTGGGTTACAGCTTCTTCTGGTAAGTGGGGCTTCGAGAGGAGAAATGAATGTATCTTGAACTATCAGAAGAACAAGAGATGGGGATCATTTTTAATTTGTAAAAGTAAGTAAGTTAAACTATTCCAAGCAGGTAGCCTTTGCTGTTGCTAGTCCTGGAGAACTTGTAAGCTTCTGGCTACCATGCAAGATCTTGGTTCGCTGCCTCTTGCTAGTGGAAATGTAAAAATTGCCCACCAATGAATGTGCAGTCAAACCAGCCATTAGGTCCCACAATAAAGATCTCTGGAAGACAGCTAATTACTTCTCCAAAAGCTGGGAATATTTGCCCTGGAGAAGCATTAAATAGTGAGCTATAGACCTTCTGCAATGCCACTTTAGTACTAGCACTGTTGTATTGCTGGATGTTACATACAGGGAGGAAATTCAGCTTTGACTTAATCCTTTGGATTAACAGCAGGTACAAATTGGAGTGGCATTTAACTCAGTCTTCTAAAAAGTCATTTGTGTGTGTTTAATGATTTCTGTTCGTTTTCCTTTACACCAGCCTTTTAACTCCCTCGTTCTGTGCCTTGTCACCCATTACCACCCAGCCTGTTGTTCCCCAGTGTGAAGCTGGGATGTGGAAATGGCTGGAAATAAGGATTCCAGTTTAAAGGACCATGTGCTACCTGGTGGGTATTGCTCAACCATGCAAGGAAACCTAACAGCTCTGAAAAATAAGAAAGATACATGTGAAAGTTGATGCCTTTAACCACTGGGGCATCTCCTTTAGGAGGTCACCGTCAGCATTTTCCTTCGAGGCTGGAGCCATCGGTAGGTGGTTGGTTACAGGTGCCCATGCACTGCAGAGTGGTGGTGTCAGTACGAACTGCTGTGCAGGACACAAATCATTTATGATGAAAATTAAATACCTGAAAAAGAAATTCCACTACCAATGGTGTGAGCAAATCATGCACAAATGACTAATAAATAGCACCGCAATCTCTCCTTAAGCTGTGATTTATCTGTCTGGAGACTTATTAAAGTAATGTTCCTGCTGTTTGCACAGTTTTTATCATGGTGCTGCCTTTTGATGCTCTCAAGCGTCAGAAACCTCTTTCCCCACTCTGGCAGTCCCAGCAAAAGCCCCATGTGTGACCCCTCCACTGTGCAATGCCAGACACCCTGGCCTTGCTCTCCCCCGGCCTCACGCTGCTGCTCTTTGTCACAGCAAGATGCCCTGGTCATGGTCTGTGCCTGTGAATGAGGTCTCTATGCTCTACCTCCTCCTGCTTTTCCATTTTTGCATCACTGCTGGGGGAGCAGGTTATGTGAGTGTCCCCTCCTTCCCCCCAGGCAAAACCCACCCAAGTCTGTTCAGACCAGTAACATACTGAGCATGAGTGGGTCAGGCTGTTTTGGGCAGAGCTGCGAGAGCAGTAGCTCCTGCTGGAGGGGTCAAAACGGGAGCTGGGGACCACGACCCATTTCACCAACACCTGGTGTTGAAATGTGACCCCCTCTGTGTTCGGGGATTTAGTCCTGTGGTTTGAGAGGACCAGACCAACAGCCTCTGCTATCACATTACTTCCTCCCACTGGTCATCCTGCTCCCCATCACCCTTCGAGCACCTCCTGCTGGTGCTCATGCTGGGAGCCCACCACCCCATGGAGGCTTTTTTCGGGATTGCCACCTCTTTACAGACGTACTTTGGATGTCAGTGCCCCCCCGACGGTGGTGGCAACCGCTGCTCCACACCGAGGCTGGGCACTGCCAGGTGCTGCATGCTGCAGCCCCCAGCTCATCCCTGCTGCCATCCCGGGCATCTCCACCCACCACCCAGGGGCTTTACTTGGATTTTCACTCTGTTCTTCTCTCTGCACATATCTGGGTGAGAGGGATGTCTTTGCTCTTGCCAAGCAAGGAGGTGCTTCTAGTTTTCCTTATGACAGGTCGATTGGTATAAACAAAATAGAAAAAAGTAAGAAGCTGACTGGTATGGCAGGAAACAAGTTATTTTAAAAATTAAAAGTATTCAGGCTTCCCTGCTGTCCTCCTGGGAAGTACCAGGGAGGCTTGTAACACTGGCCCCATCCCTCGCCTTGCCCGGAGCAGCACTGGGATGCAGATTGGCTGCTTTGGTACCCAAAGAAAACAAGCCAAGCATTTTCTCTGAAAATACCACGTTTTCTTGCCACTTTGTGTGTGTTTTGCATCCCTGCAGCCTATGAGCAGGGCAGGGAAACTCAGCCATGCTGGTGACAGCTGTCCCAGAGCAAGGGGAGGAGACAACCTTTTTTTTTCTTTGCTCTTTCTTTCTTTTAGCTAATCACCTGCACTTTGCACGGCTGGCTTAGCAGTCTGGCATGTTTGGGGTTGGCAATACTTTGAGGATGCCAGTGTCTTGCTGACATTATTGGATGATGGGACGATGGGACCCTGCTTGTCTCTTTGACGCATGAGATGTGACAGAAGCAGCTATAGCTGTTCTGACTCAGCCCTCAAGCACTTCTGCCATCAAAGTGTAGACACAGGCAATGCTGGATCATCAGGAGTTTGTGCTGGATCTTTTCTCACTGCTGTCTGGGGAAAAAAATCCTTAGCTGCCAATGAGGTTGATTTTCGTTCTGACAATAGTTCACTCTGGAGAATATATAACATTATGTGACATGTAAAATTGGGATATGATGTAATTTAGAGTTTTCCGCCCTCTTTCTGAGATGCACATCCTACGCACATATCCCCCTTTTAATAAACAGCGGAGTATTTAGAAAATCTCAGTGCTCAGAGTAGGAAATGGGAGGGAGAGAAAGGGACTTGGGGGTAGCAGCTTTCATCGCCCTTTGTGGTAGTAGGACAGGGGATATTTGCACTCATGTATTCTCTTCCCTGATCCATCGGTCAGAAACGCCTCCAACCTTGATCCCCCCTGCACAGCCCCAGCTGAATGAGCAGGTCTGGCCACCCATCTTCCTCCTCTCTCCCCAGGCACTCCAGAGGCTGAAGGACCATCCCAGGAACCTGCCACATCTGTTGGCTTCACACCAGATGGTCCCAGGTCTGCACACAGGAGCCACGCTGCAGGTTGGTCTGTCGCATTTCTGACTGCAGGCAGGTCTGCGGAGGATGAAACCTTGTAACAGCAATGCTGGGAACAGACAGATCCAGCAGAAATAAGGTTTATTTCATGAAGGAATTGATGCTGGGGATGCTTTTCAATACAGCAAGCCAACTCTCTAGATCAACCGTATCTACTTGCCTTATATTGCTTGCATGATCCTCTCTGTTAGGACCTTCAGGAGTACCATCACCCTTCCAGCATCAGCCAGGCAGGAGCCGGGGCTGTTGGAAACCATTATCTGGGCTGTGATCAGAGCTCCTGCTGCCCAGCCTGCGCCATGGTCATCAGCTCCCAGTCCCTGTGGGGTCCTGCCCTGTGGCACCACACACACACACTCATATGCAGACAAATACACATGACTGAGAAAGGTTGAAAATTTCCTGCTTAATGTCTGCTGTCAGAAAATGCTGCTCTGCCAAAATTGAACTATCCCATGGGAGTGTGTCAATTTGGACAAACTTAAGTTTAGGGGAAAAAAATCAGAATAACTCATTTCAATAAACTCAGACAGCAGTCAGCAGTCAGCTGTCAGAATGGGACATTTCAAGTTTTCAGTCTGAAATGACTTCTCTTTGGCACCACTGTGCGTTAATGTATACTACAGTACAAATTCTCACATGAAATAACGCAAGATGAATTATGAAACCGAATAATACTCTACAAATCTGGACTGGAATAGAAACATGGAATACTCGAAATATGAAATATACACTAAATATAAACATAATGGAATGAAAAACCTATAAAAGAAATAATCCAAAAATGCAAACAAATGTTTCAATTGACCTGAAGTGAGGTATTTCCAGAATATTGTTTTGCGAGAGATTGCTGATGAACCCCATTTTTACCTTTCCTATTCAGTTTTTAGTCTTATGTCAGAATTCCTAGTTGGAGGGAAACACAGAACATATGTACTCATGATGCATGAACATGGGTATAAACATACACAGATATAACTGCACACTCTTTTGTTCTGTTTGTCTGTCTTTCGTTCTTTTTCCCCCAACATCTGTCCTGTTCTGAAAATTGAAAATGTTTTTACTTTCTGTGACAGAGTTACTTACAAAGCAATCGATTGACCCAGTCATTTATAAGAGTTTTTGGTCATACCACRGATGCTAAGGTGAGCTGTAGACCAGGGCAGGCAGCACAACATCTCCTAGTCTAGCCCATTATTCAGCGGGCTGTGGCTGAGTCCTGAATCTGGAGTAAATCACTCTGCAGCCTGGGAAAGCTGCAGAAGCCCCGCTCTTGGCTGGGTTTGCTTGAAAAGCGTGTCTCCATGCTACCTGCGAGCACCCCCACACACTGGGATGCCCTGCAAGGGCTTCAAGTGCCCTTTTTTTCCCCTTCACRTCACAGCCAGGGCAGCCACAGAAAATCTAGTGGTAGCACCCACTCGACAAAACTGACAGATAAAGYTAAGACATATGGACTCTCCAGAGCCCACATTTTATCAAAATATCCTTCTCTGCGAAACTAAAGACCAGGGCGAAGAGAGCTCTGTCCTCCAAGGCTGCCTTTTGGACATTTGTCTTTGCTGGAGATGTGGAGGGTGTCTCCTGCTCATGTCGGGGCTGGAGGCTGGTCTGAATGCACAAGAGACATGGGGGTTTGATCCAGTGGTCTGACACACCTCTCCTCTTTTTCTCCACAGCTCTGGGCTGCATCATGCCCTGTCCAGTGCAGGACACTGCCGTTTGCCTGGCTAGGTGGGGAAGGTTAACTTCTTTCCATTTTTTGCTTCAAGGGGGCTTTGGCGATCCACAGTCCTTGTGGATGTTGGTGGATCCAACCTGTGTTGCAGGCACGAGCAGCAAATTCAGTACCGACGTCCCTGCGTATGGGAGCTTGGGCATCGCGTGTGCGTGGAGGAGGCACGTG
Source organism: Phoebastria nigripes (assembly GCA_035582835.1). Classification (NCBI taxonomy): domain Eukaryota; kingdom Metazoa; phylum Chordata; class Aves; order Procellariiformes; family Diomedeidae; genus Phoebastria; species Phoebastria nigripes. The sequence goes on along the minus strand of JAYKAV010001555.1, from coordinate 2,240,623 downwards.
CAGCTGCTGAGCCTTTGCAAYTTTTCTGCAAGGCTCAGGAGGCACGGGATGCTTCTTTGTCAGCCTGAGAAGGGGAAACGTTACTTTACTGTAAACAAACAAAGTAAGAGTGGCCAAAACCTGCATCCAGCAGTGACTCCCCTGCATTCCCACAGGTCAAGGGCAGGGTGTCTATTTGAAGGTGGATGTTTCCTAATGCACAGTCGTTGGTAACCTAAAGCAGGTTTATGACAGAGCCAAGATCAGGCATTAATGCAATAGACTGGTAATTCAATCACTTTATAGAAGTTGATCTGTCCTTTTTATTACAATTATTGTCAGCCCGGGTGTTTCGTTCCATCACTGAAAATAAACATCATTTATCATACTTGTAAAGATTAGCCCCTGACAGCTCCAGCTCTGCTTTGCATAAATGTGTATTAATGTCGGCTCTGTCTGAAGTGGAGAGAGAAGTCTATATTTCACAAGAATGATTAGACAGTGTCACCACTGCTTTAAGTAATGTCTTATCATGACGGATAATCAAACTGTGAAAAAACAACAAAAAAAGGCAATTTATTGCATATGCATTTTTTGCTTTATTGGGCTGAGAAATAGCAATAGTTTTGCTGCTGCAATACTGAGGTTCGTAATGTCTGGGCTCTGGGCTTGTGATGCTTCTCTGGGTTTCAGGAGGTGTGCGGTGTCGCAGCTCGTTGGCAGAGCTGGGGCTTCCACCTCTCTGTGAGGCTGCCTGAGTCTTCCCATTTGAAGACCCAGAAGTCTACAACTTTGCCAGACTTTTAACGGTCCATGCCTCGGGCTGAATTTGATTTGGAAAGTTTCAGCTAAAATGATGCCGTCATTTCTGAGAGCGACATTAAGGGAAAATATGATGCCCAGGCTAAAATATTCTTACAGACATTTTCCAGAGAAGCTCTAGGGCTCCTGGACCTTGGAGCAAGACCTCAACAGTTGGCACATGCCTACCCTCAGGTCAGGGCTGTRCTTTTGCTGCTCCCATCAAAATGCACCCACATTAATTGCAGGGGAAAAAAAAATCTCTTTGTCAGTGTGTATTTTAGAGATGTTAGGAGCTCAGCAGCCAAACTCTGCATCTCCATGAGCTCAGTGAGTGCTCCAACCCACACCCAAATGTGCATGTACTACCTCCCCAGCTGGAGCAAGCCTGCATCCCTGGGCTGTGGGGGTAAATAGGACTTTTCTTGCAATTCTGCTGGTGGCAGTGTATTCGGGGTCTCAGCTGACAGCAGTGACTCTGTTCCAGGGGCTGTGTGTCCTTGCAGTCAGCATGGAGGACATCTGCTCGGCATCCAGAAAGACGAAGAGTAACTAAAGACATGAGCTGAAGTCTTGCTCTTTGCCAGTTGAACCAGGGCAATGCCAAGAACATTCCCTTGTTTGCTGGACTGTGCATTTGCTGGGAGAGAAATGCACATGGGCACCAATGTCCATCACACACCGACTGTAAGTCAGCTACCTGCTGTGGTGCAGAAAAACAACTCTGTGACTTTCATGCAAGAACATCAGAGCTGAAGAAAAATCTTTCTCCTCAGTATCAGGTTTGGTATTGGGTCTAGTTTCACCAGTTTTAGAAACTGAGGAAATGAAACCAATCCCCATGTGTGTTTTCAGGTGCTGTTTTTGGTGAGCTGGAGAAGTTCAAGTACTGCACTGAAAACACTTGTGATTTCTGGACATCGCATCTGGTTTTGTGAAAGCCCCAGGTTGTGGAGTAGGGGTGCTTGTGTGAGAGGATCTGCTTTCATTGTTGCTGGTTTTTAAAAGTTATTTCCAATGGTTATGCCTTCAGGGGGAAAAAAACACCCAAGAACTCAGAGGCATGGATCCTTAAAAGCAAATGTCAAATAAAACATTTGATTTATAATCTTATCATTTCTAAGCCAGCCACCTTATTTTGGAAGGCTTGTGATTGAGATCAATGTTAATTGAAGATGATGCCTTAAAATAAGCCCACTGTGGAGGTATCTCATTGAATCAGATCCTAAAGGAGCAATAATACATCAAATATCATATATGAAAATAAATAAACCTCTTCTCTGCATAACTAACAGCTACTTCTGCTATTAAAACGAAAGCATTAAAAGCACTGGAATTATACTGAGTGCTTATATTGCTATTTTCTCCTTTTTTTTTGAATGTCAGCCCCAGTTTATTCCCTTTGAGGTAATAGTTACCACCAGTTTCACCTCCTCTGCTCTGGTTTGGTGCTGGTGGTGATGCACAAAACACTGTGGCACAGCCTCCCCTTTGCCAAAGAACCTGAAACTGAAACTTCACTCTGCAATAAAACTGAAAAAAAACCTAAAAGCTGAAAAAAAAAAAAAAAAAAACCAAGTGGCTGCCTCCAAGTAGCCCAGGTGAAGGAGCCGGTTGTCAGTGGTGGAGGGAAGAAGTAGGTGAGGATGGCATTGGGACCATTAGCCATCAAAGCAATGCCAATTTTAGCCAGTGGTACTAGCAATTGGCACTTTTTGAAGTGCTAAAAGCTTTGGACACAGATTACCATGCGCATATTTCAATTTCCCTTAAATCCAGGGAGATTTCCTCTTAGAGCATGCTCTCTCTCTCTCTCTCTCTGTCTCTCTCTTCTTTTTTTATTCAGCTAGATTGTGCTTGATGGGGAGCGTTAACTGAATACAGCATATTATATATTACTTCAATAAATCACCAACAGCCGAAGCATTCAATATCATGCACAGCAGTAATCAGGGGAAGTCTTAATCACACTTTAAATGGTTTGGATTTATGCTCTGCTTTCCACAGGCTCCTGTCACTGCTGGAAAGGTGCGGAGGCACGGCTCCGTGGTGGCCCGCCAGGACCTGATCCAGCCCGGTGCCAGGGGCCGGGAGCACAGCCAGGGTGCAGGGTTTGTGCCAGGAATGCAGGGCTCAGACCAAGGAGGATGAATGGCCACAGGGTTCTTCCTGGAGCTATTTGTACCTATGCAATGGTCTCTTTTGATTGCCTGAGGATTTGGGGGTAAAAAGGCATCACTCTGGCAGCGTAAACAGCTGCTCTTATTGTGCTGAGGTTGCACAGATGTGTGTCAAGTCCTGGCTTTGTTTTGACTGAAAAAATGTATTTTAACATAGAATTTTGTTTTTAAAGAAATCGTCAGATAAGAGCAAACCCAGCTGCTGTAATCCTTGCTTTTTGCTGCTCCGGCCCTTTGCATTTGGTCCAGGAGATTAAAAATGCCTTCTGGATTTTTGTGGGGGAGTGGGAGAAGCAAAGAGGGAAGGCTGGCTTAAAAAAACACAAACAAACCACAAAACCCCTAAATATAATTTTTAAACAAATTGATTTATGATTGATGATCTGACCCACCAAGACTTTCCATGAAAGTAAAACTTTCCAGCCGTGGGCCGTGGGCGCGAGGTGCGTGTAGATCTCACGGAGGAAGGTGCCAAGTGTCAGCCCACCGGCAGCCGCCGGCAGAGGATGGGAACCTTCCTCCCCAGCACCGTCATGCGCCCGACCTTCACCTTCCCCTTGCAACGATATGCAGATGTGCATGATGTCATCTCTCCCAGCCACGGGGAGAAAAAGAGGAGAAATCACGGCAGAAAACAACAGCCCTTTTGGGGGGAAGTTAACTGTTTTAGTTAACTCCATGCCCTGGAGCACGGCAGTGCCCATGAGCGTGGCCACCGGGCATGGCTGCTTGCTGGGGATGTCTGGCGGGCCGGCAGGGAGGTTAACGGGCTCGTTAACCGCATCTGGCTGGGAGAGCCCTACGCAGGCTGTGGCTGGCTTTTCCAGCTCAGAAATACTTTGTGGGCCCCTTCAGCTGGAGAGCACGAGCCTCCCCCCCCATGTTAAAAGTAGTCACACTGCCTGTGCCATAAATTACTGCTCTCGCAGTGGAAATTTGAACAAGACCCAAGCAGAGCTGAGACGCAGCAGCTGAGACCGTTAAACAATAGTCCTACACAGAGGAAACTCTCCCATAATGGTGGATTTAAGTTCCAAGGCGCTTTGGTATCTGACTGTTGGGTTCGTCCCCTCCACCCCCTGTTTTGTTTTTCATTCAATTCTATKTTGTTCATGTCTCTTAATAGGGCATCTTTCATTATCATTATCCCTAATAGTGGTTTATTGTATTAGTTACAGTTAATTTAAATGTTACCGAAGCATTGAAAACAGATTGCAGATGTTTTGAAACAGATGTTATTTTAATGTTAAAACAAAATCATGAATATTTATGGGTCATTATTGCCTGGGTTGAATTAGACTCTTTAAATAGTAATCTATGGGCTTAACGTCTTTTGAAGGAAACGCTCCAAAAAAGGTGCATGGAAAAACACTGTCATATAAAGATGTGTAAATCATTTCTTCTGGCAATACTGAGTTTTCCTTTATGAACAGTCAGAATTAATTACTGTTATATTACAAAACCAGGTACTGTTCTTGTTCTATAACTGAAGTTAACCTAAGACAAAATTTTTAGCTCAGAAACACCTTTCCATCTCTCTATTCCCTAGAGAAGGGGCCCACCAGCTCCCTGCAAGCAGACCTAAGCCGTAAGAATATTTTGAGGTGGACTCATCGGTATGAAAGCAAAATAAGGTGAAGATGATGCAAGTGCACAACTCACTTGGTGTCAGTCTTTCCTACAGAAACACAAAGAGGGTTTGTTAATGCCATATGCGGGCTGTCTCTGTTTGAGTCATATTTCTTTCTTTATGGAGATGAAGTTAGTCTTTAAGGCATCAGCTCAAAATGGCCTTTCATTCATTACAAAGTTATTTAGTTACGGGTAGGTAACTCTAAATGACATTTCTACATCTTGCACTTTATTAGTTGATCCTAGCTGCTAAATGACATGGAGAGATCAGCAGACTATGGCAGGAGAGTTCAGGGTGTTTTGGTCAATTTTGCACGGGGTCCAACCTTCTGGAGTTGCAAATTTGCCTCCGAGATGATGAGCTTGTGGACCTCCCTCTGGGGGGCAGGGAAAAGAAGAAAAAAGAAAGAAAGAAAAGATGGTGAAAAAATTAAAAATAAGACGACTGTAAACACAGGGATGATACCCTGCTCCCCAAAGAGACAAGCAAGCACTTCTTCTGCCTTAGACATGTCCTATTTAGGAGAGGAACAGCCTGACCATCGGCTCGTCAGCACTGACTCTCGGGATGATGCTGGCATGGAAAGGCTGGTGGCAAGGGGACAGGCTACCATGCAGCCACCATCCGTCTTACTGTGCTTTGCTTGTGTCCACTAGGATGATGTGCTCTAACCTGCAGCATTGAGCCTTTTGCTTTTTTTTTTTCCCCTCCAAATTTACTAATTTGGAAGAAAGCCTGAGTCTTCCTGAAGCTGGCAGAACTCCTTGTCTACAGGCACAAAACCCCAGAGCAGATGGGCACACATTTCGGCTAACCGCAGTGGCAGTTGTTGAGCATTAGGGTCTGTAATCTCATCCAGGAACATCCGAACAGCCACCTTTGCCTCTCCCTTGGCTGAGGGGAGCAAGCATCATGCACACTGCTTGGCTGATGTCGCTCACTGCTGCCACAGTGCACAGCAGGGTTTTGCCCCAAGGACTCAGGACCTGCATTGTCAGGAAAGGACAGCAGTAATGTACAAGTCTTTTCAGCTTCCACAGTGTGATCTGGGTATAGGGGTCACAGGAAAAGTGCTAAAATGCTGCACACTGCATTTTGCTACTGAACCGAGTGGTGGCATATAGCAGCCACGACTGCTGGGTTAGTTTGCTGGCTGAGGGATGGCCAGGCTGCAGGGCTTGGTTGCATTGAGGTCCGTGGAGCTCTACCAATTGACTGCATTGAGGCACCTGGCCACAGAGCCCTCACACCAAGGCTCATGGAAATGTTAGAATTGTTTTGATTACCAGAAATTGGCCAAGAAAGTTTGCTGTTGTGATCTCATCTCTTGATTTCAAAAGCCATACTGAGAAATGACATACATCCAAGTGAAAAGATGTTCCTTCAACAGCTTGGACTTGAACTTCCACTGCTTTCATGTCCCGAGGATCACAGAAAGTCTGGTACAGTACATTACATTCAGTAGGCTGCCAGAAAGAGAGTTCATTTAGTTTGATGACAGATTAATACTGATTCACAAATTAATTTTGTCTCTTTGTATATCAAGGGTGTCCGCAACTTATTTAATTTGTAATAAATATAATTATAGAAATGAATGAGCTATCAAGATTTTTAAAGTATGATCCATCAATGTTGGCATGACTTGTAATCCTGGTCATTATAAATAAAATGGGTCTTTTGCAATATGGAATGCAATTTTCCCTGTAGTTTGTCTCATTATTTTCTGACATGTGGGTTAATATTAAATTACAATGCCTTAATTTTCAAATCAGGGCTCAATTTGTAAATAAGAGGTTAATAAATAACCTTTCCAGCTGGAGGCCTTATTGTGACTTCATTAAAATAAACTTTTAAATGAGATATTTGCCTCTTGGTTGAAGCAATGATGGTACCAGCATTGTCTCATCCTGTACATTGCAAAACAAAAAAAAGCTCACATGGCTGCCAGAAAACCCTATCCAAAGAGTCGTTGTGCCTCTAATATTTTCATACGGTCTTTTAGATGTYCCCCATAACTGGATTATACCCTGACTTGCTCCATCTTCTGCTTCTTGACACACGGAGCACATACCAAGCTGTCCTTCGTTGTATGTCACCTTGAGCACACCGCGAAGGCTGCAGGTGGTTGGAACTTGCTATCACGTATTGTGCTATACTTCTTAGTGGTCTTTCAGTTGTCCGTCCTACCTGGGTGATACAGCTTGTCATTTCTGAGTCACTAAGCTCAGACCTACTCCTGCTTCTTTGTCTACTTTCTGCTATGCTTCATGCAATGCTCATGATTGTTTCTCCCACCACGACTTTCAGTGAAAAAATAGAAGACTTTTCTCAACAGGTGCCACATTGTTCTTCACAGAAATTTCATGTTCTGAGCTGTAGAGCTGGGTATCCTCAGTTTGCACAGATGGAAGGAAAGCTCTGACTTCTCCACTGAAGGCACCGCTGACTGGCGTTGTTTGGGCCCTGAACCTAAAAACTAAGTTGGTTTGGGCTTTTCCCATTGCTGGTTGACCAGCTTAGACAAAGGCTATTTCCCTTGTAGCTGAATGGAAAGCAACATTTTGTCAATTTTATAAAAAAAAAGACCAATCCCAAATCAACAATCCCAAGATACAGTAGGAAAACTCAAAAAACCCCAACCTGCTCTTCAATGAAGCAGGAGGTTGCTCTGTGAGACAAAAGTTGAACTAAGGCAGGTTGTAAAAGCAAACGGGTCATTTGAAACAGCAAGTTTTCAGGCCTGAGCACTGGAGAAACTATTTTCAAAAGAGACGAGCATGCTCATGTCGCTTTGACCAGATCAGCCCTACATCTTTCAGCACTGTCCCACAAAAAGCAGCCTCACTCCTGCCTTGCAGCTGAGTTGCAAATATCAGCAGCTACTGCCCCGCCGGGACAGCGAAAGCAGCCTGCGCCACTGGCAGCGGCAGCGGTCCAGGGCAAGTTTCCTTTAAAAAGTGACATGCCCTGCCCAGAGAAAACACCCCGAATGTGGGGCAGTTGTGACCAGAGGGGCCCCATGTTTTGGTCTCCTCTCACAATGCTGGATCAGCATTTCCACGCCTTGCTGCTTGTCTACAGGAACATTTTGGTTCCGATACCGCTGGCCACACCTAGGTAAAGCAAAACACAGCCTCATCTTGCAGCTCTACTAAGCTGCTACATTCATCTGCCTCCAGCACAAATCCCTCTGAGGACAGGATTAGCTAAATCCTTGAGGTCAGCAAGATATTTCTTGGCCAAGGTTTCAGCCTTCAGGCCAGTTTTGCCCATGAGTGCCAGCTTTCTTTAGCTGCGAGCAATGGTAGGCTCAAAATTCAGTGTCTTAAGAAAAAACAAACCACCACCACCAAAAGAAATGTACAGCTCAGGCCTGGCCTCAAGACTTTTTTTGGCTTAATTGTATGGGCTGGATGTAAGAAATGCTCCTAGCTGACACAGTGTGGTGACAAAACCCCGGGAGGGGGTCTGGTTTTGCTGACAGGAGAGAAGTTTTGTTAGATTGAAGGCATGCAACAGCGCGAGTAGCAGAGCATGAAAGACACAGGGAAATCGAGCAGCAGCCCTCGGCAGAGGAAAGGTAGCTACAAAGTGCAGGAGCAGCTCGACCTGCCACAGGCCACTGGCCACCCTGGAGAAGATGGGAAGGGATGACTGCTTGCCAAGGGAGTGGGGACCTCAGGGTAATGGTCCCATTGGCAGAGTGTCTCAGCGGTTGGACCATTACCCGCATCCTTGTACTTACCTTCCTCCTTCATAACGCTGTTAAAATATGGTCTTTCCACATTTCACCTATTTTCCCATTCTTCACACAGCCAAAGTACTCTCCTTGGGTCCTCACATGTGACAGGATGGCCCTGTGGTAAGGTAGCTAATGAGACATATTATGCTGCCTTACTTGCCCTACTCATGCTAAAGGAGAATCTTCTTCGGTTTTTGGCATGATACCCAGTTTGGTTCATCTGAGGATTTTTTTTTCTAATTTGAGTAGTTCTCATTCAATCTAATAGAGAGCACTGATGCATGTACACAAGAGCAAGTTTGCAACTGCACCCCCCTGATGGTTCTGCAGTTATTTTTATTCAAGAAACAGTAATGTCTTTTTTTTAGTAGTAGTAAAGGTGTTTGAAATATCTTAAAATAAATAAACCTCCTCCCCTCTGTCTATGGGGTTTATTCTGAAGGGAGAAAAGACCCCCTTTGTTCACCAGTTGTGCTCCCAAATGAACCATTTCTGAGCCCAGCTGAATCTGCTGAAACATCTGTGGACCAGCGCTTTGCCTGAAGTACCTTGTGTCAGCATGAAATGAGGGCTGGGAAAGATGTTTTACCTTAGCTAATCTAATTGCAACACAGTACAATACTTTGTGTGTTAGTTGAGAGAAATTTAAACACTAACAATGTGGATTTTCCTGTTATAAGGAGGGATTATGCTAACAAAAAGGGCCTCAGCCCCTGACTCTATTTTACACCTTCATCTTTTGTGAGATCTGCTCTATCCCAACTTCTCACAAGTGGAAGAACTTCGTAGGAAGAGTAGGGGTGGAAAACAGCTCCTCGTGGACCCCTTGGAGACGTGACTTTCTGGTACTGATTCAACCGTGATAAAGCCAGCCCAGCTCTCTGCATACTAATTTTTTTTTTTAAATGTAAATGACAGTTAAAACATTAATGAAAAAATGTACTGATAATATTTTAGCTAAAAATCCTTTTGATGTCACTTTTACAAGACTACTTGGGAAGTCATGTCTCAGCCCCATGCTCTTCTAAATTCAAAGTTTAGATTTGGAAGGTTTTTAGGCTAAACTTGTTAATGCACTATTAGCATGTATTAAATTTTGGGAAGACTTTTTGAATGGGATCAGATTTTAAATTTCCCTTCTAATTTGGGCAATTACAGGCCATTTTTTGGAAGTGTTCAGTGGCCAAAAAGCTGGTCCTCGTCTCCAAGAAAAGCCTTCTCAACTACTTTGGTGCCATTGGTGTTTTCAACACCTAGAGCACTGCTGATCTGTTCAAAACGCTCCCACTTACTTCCAGTTAGTGATGGAAATGCTGGGATCTAACTTTTTTTTTTTCCAATTAAATAGAAACCTTCACCTGGCTCAGCCCCAGTTTCTATTCCCTGAAAACATCTTTCATATTCACTGACAAATCTCCTGACATTGCTAAGACAAGCGATCATTTCCTGAGAGCTCCTCAAGCAAGGTGAGACCTGTTCAGTTCTTGGATGGCTGCTAACGAGGGAAATTCACTGGCCTGCAGGAAGCGATTAGGATCACCATTTGGAGCACCCTCCTCAGTCGGTGCTGGTGTTACAGGGGTTCAGCCTCTTSGACTGCAGAGCAAAACCCGTTTTCTCACCCCTCCTTAAGATCTCCCAGATACGGTAATGCCGCCCACTTTCGGTGTGCCTGGAGTGATGTTTAATCCTCTGTGCATTTCATGKAGCGCTATCGAATTTCACTTATCGTCATTATTGATGAGTGACACAGAGGTTAAATGATTCTCATCAAGACATTTTGCTCAAAAAAAAAAAAAATTAATACATCACTTTTCAGTCAGTTGAGACACTTTGCTCAGATGCCAGTCAGATGGGTAAGTGCAGCAGGCAGGTACCTTCTCAGAGGGCTGCTTTGCCAGCTGGGAAATGAGGCCAATAAAGCCACCTGGAGATTACCAGGTTCTTGCTATAAAATAACAGCGGGCAGAAAGGGAGAAGCACGTTTGTTTCCTGCAGCTTGGCTGAGCCGCAGAGGCTGGGAGCGCCTTTGTTCTGAGGTCTGCAGCCAAGGGCAGGATGCTGGCGTTGCCAAAGGGTGGGGCAGCCCACCTACAGACTCCAGGCCTGGGGCTGCTTCGCCTTTCCAAGCTTGCTGYGAATCAGTCCCAGCCGTGTTCCTCGGTCGCCGTCACTGCTGCAGTGGTTTCCACCCAAGCAGGTGGCTGAAGCCCTCCAAGCACCGTGCGGCTATGCCACCAGTCACACTGCCTTTTCAGGTGATGGCTGCTTGCATGACCGGTCAACTGAGTAGTGGGCAAAAGAGGTAACAGAGCTAAAAATGGTGCTTTTGTTCCCAACGGGCCTTTATGTGAAGATCTACAGATCTAAACTCTTCAAAAAATAGATCTCTCTCATACCTACATAAGCATCACTTCTTTGTTTTGCTTTTGTCATGGCCAGTAACTCCTCACAGCCCCTGAAATTTTGCAGGTGTGAGACATGCTGGGAGGCACAAAACCATGAAGAAAATTAGTCCTGCTTTGACCAGAGTTTTGCTTCCTTCCCTGCTGCTCTCCTCATTTCATTTGATCTATTTTAACCACCAGCACCTCACTGTAGCACGAACCTTGGTGCTTTGGGCAACATCCAGCTGTGAAATGTGTGCTCTTCTTCTGCATGATTCCCTCTGCAGGTGTCAGGAAAGCTGTTCCTCATGCTCCCGAGTCAAAAAATGCAACCATCTGTCTGTCAAACCCTGGCAGAGGGGATGTTTGTATGGGCAGAGCACTCTGTGGTCCTTCCCAAAGAGGAACAGAAAAGGCAGGGAGAGAGGGGGTATTTGTGAAGGTTGTCTTTATCTGTAGACTTTCTGTATAGTGAATGGAGAGAAAAAGGGAGAAAGAGAGACAAAGGGAGAAAGGGAAAGAGAAAGAGACTCCTTTAGAAGGTATTCAGAGCATCAGACCAGGCTTCTGCTTTGAGTCCTTCCTTAAACGTCCTTTCTCTATGGAGACTACCCTGGGCTGTACTTAATAAAAGTTAAAACTAGCCAGAGCAACCTAGASCAAAGATTGATGTTGCCCCATGCCCTGTTTCATGGTGCAGAAGCTGCCTTTCGGGGTGTGTTGCCATGCCTGCTGCTCCTTGCTGATACACCCCTACAAATGATAGTAAAGGTGTGATGGCAAAATAGTCTCTGATGGACAGATGCAGCAGCCACAGAATTTGCTTTTTGGTAAGCCATTGATACTTAGAGAGACATTTCCAGCAAGTGCACTGTAGTTGAGTGCAGCAGCTCTTTCAAAGTTGACAGCAGGCAGGCCACCGTGCCCCCTACATATCTGCCTGACAGGCTAGAGCGGGGAAAATGGAAATAGGGAGGGGAAGAGACCTGTGTAATGAATCAGAGGTGCTAGTGCAATTGGAGGAAGTTACAGTAGTCACAAACCTTCAGCACGTGTGAAAGCATCACTTGTTCTTTTTTTAATTTTATTTTTATTGTTACAGCAAACATATTTAATATAGCCATTTCAAGTGTTACATGAAGCATAAATCAAGGAGAAATAAGTATATTGGCCACAACATAGGTTGTTTTGTAGCTTCTAAATTTCTTAAGTGTTAGGTCATTTTACTTACAAGTTAAATAGCTGTCTGCAAGAGGCCTTGGTTGGTCATAAATTGTCCTTCCAATAATATAAACCACACCATTTATTTACAACACGTATGCTCTTCCAAGTAGATCCAACAGCTCGTAAAGAACAAGAGCTCCTATGTCATCCCTACTGAGACCACTGCAATAAAGAGCCGTGGGAATGACTCCGTACTCAGTAAGTGCAATCAGATCCAGCAACAGTAGCTTTTATGGGCTTTTTCTCCCCTGCAGGAAAACCTGAGATATTAGTGCAATATTAAAGAGCTGTGATGGTTTTACCCGGAGTGGGATCTTACTCCTCCCATGCCCCCACTGGTTTTGGGAGTGGAGTGAGGTAACACTCACCAAAGAGGGTCAGAATCAGCCCTGTTAGGATGGTTTGTTTTCATAAGGGATATGATTGATTAAAAAGAAGGTTAATTGAATATTATGAAGCTGCCACAGTAGTATAAACTCCAAGCTCTGGCTTATAAACAACATTTGTTGCAGAAGGGTTATTACCTGCTTACAATTGGAGCAATGAGCCTTTCGATCCCTGTTTATTCCAGGATGGCTGAGCAGTAAAAATGCACATGCTGGTACGTGACCTCGGGTGGGCTCCTAGGAAATGTTAGCCCAGTTTAAGTAATAAATATGTTCTTACACAGGCAGAGGTGTGCCCTGATCGAACTCTAAAGTGAAATACCAGCTAAAAGCAGCATTTGATCTAGATTAGAAACCCACTTTAAGTGTTTGAAGTAGAAAAGCAGTAGGAGCTGATCTAAGTCTCCAAACCCTTTTGTCAATAGAAAAGCTCTGAACAATTTCCTTTTAATAATATAACTGCATTTTTTTTTAACGTGATTTCTGTAGTTCTTGGACAGTACAGAGGGGTGTGATATTTATCCAATGGATTTGCGGACTAACAGGATCATTAACACGTTAATCAACATCTTGTTCACTGGCTCAACCTCAGGCTGTGCTGAGGGTGACTAGATTGGTGCAAGAGATTCACAGGAGCATGGGATTCATCTCACCCTACTGGAGAAGGTGTCATCTAATCTAAGCTGGATACATGGTGTCTCTCTGTAATCAATGAGGAGAGTGACAGATGTGTTCCAGAGGAAAATCCACCCCATCCTATGTGTCTAAACCAGGAAAGATTAATTCTGTCTCGGGATATGCCAATCTCTTGCCACGGACTATGAGGGAACCCAGATAGTAGGGTGAGGATTTGTTCCAAACTTACCTGATTCTACCAATCAACTCAGCAGGGATCCTGCATGGAGGAAAATGAGGCCATCCCCTTCAGTTGCTTCTACATGAAACTGCTGGTTCATTTGCACCAAGTGCCATGGCTGATTCACTGGCCAACTGCTTTGCTCAATAGCCGACTTTATTCCAAACTCGTTGCTGTGCCCATAAGGATCACCTATGAACAGCTTCCCCACCCTCCCTTAAAGCTCTAGCCCTGTCCACAATCCACCTCTACGAAACCAAGTTGAAAATCAGTCTCTTGAGTGGCAGAGCTAACTCTTGCTGCAGTCAGATGAAATCTGTCTCATCAATGGGCTGGACCACCCTCTAACTGGATCACGACCGATGTATCTGTTGCTCACCATATCATTGCTTCCCATCACATACACAGCAGACAGATTCATTTCTCCTTTCTTCAAACTCAGTATTCAACTAGTTGCTGTCATGGCCCATCACAGCTCTGCTGATCTGTCCTATTTCTGTCTCCTTTTGGACACTGTCATCCTCCTTCAAATCACTTCTGCCAAGAGGCCAATGAAAGCCACCTGGGCAGCATGGCTGTGCTTGCAGCAGCACCCCGACCTCACTGTCTTTCTTTCTGCCACCTCCATCCCATTGTCGACTAGAAGCTCTTCAAGGCAAGACCACTGCACATCTGGCAGTGACTCACACACCAGGCCCATCCAGCTCCTCACCAGCTGTTCCTAAGCACCACCAGAGTCCAACCGACTGTGTTGACGTGGCAATGACAGATCAAGACCAACCACCATTACCAATAAAAAGCAATAACAACAGGCACAAGGAATTATGAAAAAAATTACTTTTTAATGTACAAAAGGTTTATATACAGGTTCAGCATGTTACCTCCGTTCTTATGATGTAGAAAACAGCTAAAAATGTTCTTAAGATATAAATTTGACAGAACAATTCACCTACAGTACTTTTAGTAATGATGTCTTCTATACATAATATATACAGTGCTGGAATGGTTATTATAATACTTTTTCAGTAAATGAAGGAAGACCACCACTGGAAAGTCTGAGAAATCTCAAGTCATTGGAGATTTGGTTTTGCTTTTGTATTTGATCTTTTGCTAATGAGATATTTATGAAGAGGGACTCAGTAGCCATCGTTGCCCTACGCAGCTGTTGAAAAAATCAGATTAGCAGTTGAAGGACACACGAAAGCCTGATCCATCTCAGCACAGGGGATGCCCAGTTGTACTCCAAGCGTCCAGGACAACATACAATGTCCTAAAATATGTACTGCCCTCTTTTCATAAATGCAAAGACAAGGGCAAGGTCAGTAACTGCAGGAGAATATATACAGCGGACTATAAAACAATCCCTTTAAACGCAACTTTCATGGGAGACACAAATAAACAGTCAGGCACCTTGCTTTGCTTTCCTGTCCTCATGCACCCTGGATATCAGCAGGAGTCACGGGGGCCTCRAGGGGTGAAGAGCATCCTGTGCACACCCTCTGCATTTGGGATGAGGACGGGTGAGATCGCAGGAGGCTGAGCAGCACCTCCCTGCACCAGTCGTACCCGGGCTACCTGGCAGCAGGGCTGTCCCAACCCACCACTGCCAAGCACGGCTGCTGGCGTATCTGATATCGCAAAGTTTGCCTGAAGGTAACACGTCGCATTTTCATGCCAGCCCCTGGTCATGCCGGTAACAGTGAGGCTGACATCAGTTTGTGCAAAAGGAAAGCAGGGACACCAGAAAGCACCTTCATAGAGCTGTCCCTGTCCCGTGCATGTGATGGAGTTGGATGCAAGTGAGAACATCACATTGATACGAGGGGGAGAGGGGAGACAGGAAGGAGAGAGTGAAGCTCTGCAGATGCTTGTCTGGTCAAACTGTGAGAACCTGTGGGGGGAAGTCACACTTGTCCCCTGGCTTTCAACATACTGGGTACAAAGTATCTGACGCTATGAGAGCAGGATGAGGAGGGTTGTCCTTATCCAACGCAGTCAGAAGTTAAGCAAGGCCTCCTGCCTATGTACATGCACCCCACCACTTCTACCCTTTTGTCTAACGACAGTAAAAATAAATAATGCAACTAAGATTGACTTCAGTGCCAGGTGGGACCGGCCTGGAAACAGCTGATAGTTATTACAAGCAGTTATATTTTGGTGGAGGATTTGGCTTTGGGAGGCCCTGCTCCTCCCATCTCTTCCCCAAGGACGTTTCCAAGAGATTCTCACTGACCAAGCTACTATTTTGACTCAAATACCTGTTTTGAGACTATCCAGATGTTTGCCTATGCTGTAGACTGCAGGTGCAGTGCTGAACTGAACCAGGCTGGGTACAAAGAGTAGCTATATACTGTAGCACAAAGCACTAGCCAAACTAACGTCCCGAGTTGTCCATGGTATATTTTTTGGATACAGCAGCTCTCTTCATGCTGACCAAACCTGCGGGACACGTTAATGCAGCACCGGGTACATGCCAACAAGCCTCCTTGCAGGGCAGGGTGTATTAGCTCATGCTTGGCCTCGCATCAGTGCAGCCACGCGTTGTGTGCACGGAGCCCAGGCAGAGCCCTGCATGGAGTATATTACACAGACAAACCCTGGCCAGATAAACCAGCTCCCACAAAGCTGCCACAGTGCAGACTGGGCTCAAACAATCATAAAACTCTCTCCATCACCATCATTTTTGTATGTGAGCACCTTAGCATGGAAAACCTAACAGAAAGCAAAGTCGTTGCAAAGCTGCACAGGGATATGGTAATGCTTGGTGCTTCAGAAACCTGACATTAAAGATGCATGCGGGAGCCCTGCAGAAAGTCACTGCGCTCAGAGGGCGCAAAGTTATGTCTGTGTGTCAGTCTGCACGCTGGAGCCTTCCTGCCATGGGGGATTATTTCCCAGTGATTGCTGTTCCCAGGCCTCTGCTCCACTCTGCACATGATATAAATCACGTTGTAAACACATCTGATCAAAGCGTGCAKTCGCCTTTTATGTGTCTCATCAATGTGTCTTTCCAATGTTTTCTCAGAAACACCACTATGTTTTTATAAATGTACATTTTATATACGCTTCTGGCAATACACTATATTTGATTTTTAAAGGAAGAGAGGCCTTGGCTACTTAACACGAAAGCATGGTAAGGCACTTTGCTGAGAAGCCGTTTGGAATCAATGCTCTGTGCAAGGTACAAAGGTATTTACGGTATAAAACAATACTGCTGGCAGAGGGCTTGTTTGGAGACGTAACTAAACCCTACTCTCATTAGAGCAGAATACATAGTATGGCTTTTATTCTGATCAAAACCGCATCCTCCCGTTTCTTTCTGGGGCGGGTTGAAAAATGGAATTTTTTGTGAACATAACTAACGGAAAATGATGGGCAGTGCTATTTACAGGGCTGCCGGGGAAGGAGGGTTTCATCTCTAACCGCGCTCATGCAGTCTCCTAGCTTGGTGGTGGTATCGTTCAGTGCTCTGGGAAACCAAGCCAAAAAATAACACTAGAGGTGCACCCTTGTGGTGCTAAACTGCCTGGATATAGTTTACATAATTCTGTACAGAGACTTTTTAAAATTTTCATTTTGAATCCCTTTAATGTATTTAATACTTATAAAAAAAAAATCTACTCTATTGAAACAGATTATTTTTGAAAAGCACATTCATAAAACTGCTTCACACACAGCCCCCTGGATAGCTCTAAGGCCTTGTGCTTTACTGTTATGACATCATGTTTAGAAATTTACTCTCTTCTGCCAGCGTGGTTAGCATGGAGCTCATATCGCCTATTGCCATATTGCTTATTCCCGCGGGTATGGTGGGCAGTGTCAGAGAGTTTCGTGGAGTCGTCAGGCGAGAGGAGTTCTGGGAGAGGTTCTGCAGGATGCTGGGGCTCAGGGTTCCCGACATCAGGCTCGAATGGTCCCCATCGTCCATGATGGCATCAAAATCTATCTGGGGCGGCTCAAGACCTTGCGAGTCCACCGTGCTGGACACCTGGTTTGCGCCCGGGGAAGGCAGAGCGGTCGGCTTGCTGTTCAGCGCGCACTGCTGCTGTCTGACCCGGCAGTCCACGTGATTATCGAAGCTGCTGTTCTGTTCGTACATGTGGATTTGACCATAATAGTACATCAAATTGTTTTCTCTCGTGCCATCCGCACACTGCTGGGCCGGTGCTGGCAACATGTCGCTGGTTCTTTTATGCGCGGCCTCTGCYGCCTCCTGGCCCGGGCTGACGGTGTTTGTAGGGTGGGGAGTTCTCATGTAGCCCAGCTGCTGGACGGTGCGGAGGCCTCGGGGTCTGCTGGCCGGGCTCGGCTCGGGCGGAGGACGAGGCTGGACCATGCCAGGAGGATATGCCTGCGCGGCTGAGCCCATCATGCTCTGCTGAGGCTCAAAGCTGGGCTGGTTGGAGGTCATGATGGGCTGATGAAAGGCCTCCTGAGCCATGGGGAAGTTCAGGTGGGTCGGCTGAGATGAGTAGTTCTGCTGACTTGGTTCGTGCATGACCTGGCCCAGCATCGTGCGCTCACTGTTGCTGCCGACCATTAAAGAAGGGTCGGTTGCCATGTCCATTTGCTGAGGGTGAAGGTGGGGTCCGGACTTTGCTGCCATGCTGCTACAAGAAGGAGAGATCTGATTTGGGTTGCCACTGATTGCACTGGGACTCAGCATCTGATGAGGTTGGTTATACCCTATGTGCAAACCCAGATCAGGGTTCATACCGGGGCCTAGGCTCATCGGCTGCTGCCGCAGCTGCATACAGTTTGGCCTCTGCCCGTCCATGCCCACATTTCTTTGCATAAAGCTCTGCTGTGTTAGGTTCATACTGTTCTCCGGCAGCTGCATCTGCTGCTGGTTGTAGTTCTGGTACTGACCAAAGTTCTGCTTCTGCTGGACCACCGCTAAGTTCCCTTGTGAAAACTGCTGCTTTGACTGATTGGACATGATATCAACTGTACCCGAGCTGACTTCGTTCCACTGGACGGGCATGTTATTTTTATTCATGTCTGAGGAAGCATCAAAGCTCATGGGACACTCTGCCATCATGGGTCCCAAGTGGCTCATGCTCGCCTCAGCCACTGCCATCCTGCGCTGGCCGGGCAAGGCTGGAGGCTGCAGCTTCCCGCTTCCCTGGAAGCTCTGCATGTCGTTGCTGTACCCCATGGAAGAGCTCTCGGCCGCTGTCCCGTTGCTCTGGGATTTGATGTACTGCACCACGTCATCTGGCAGCATAATGTCATCATCTCCAACAGGCACCTCTGCCTCCCCGGACATGGCTTCCATGGCGACGTTTTCGCTGATGCTCAGCGGCCGGGGTGAGTAGGTGTGCCGGGGGAGGCTCCCGTCTGAGTGACCGTAGCTCTGGAGGCTGAAATTCCTCCTGTCTGCGGGGTGTGGAGGATGGAAGGGGTTCATGCTGTTGGTGCTGTTGAAGCGGTGAACTCGCGGGAGGGCCTGGGGGTCTCCAGCAGGTCTCCTCACCGGGTCACTTGCCCGCCTCGTGCAGTTGCCCGGCACCTCGTGGGGAAATGCTGCAGCTGACGGGTAGCCATAGGTGTTACCATCGCTGCAACGCCTGGGGCCTGGCGGGAGGCGGATGGAGGGCAAGGTGGGGTCTGGTCCATCCATAAGTGAGATCCTGTTCTTCAGGGTCATCCTCTCCATGTTCGGCAGGGGAGTTGGAGGAGGGCCCCCCGTGGCAGCAGCGTACTTGGCTTTCAGCCTGTAGTGCTGAGCTGGCGTGAGGTTCAGCAGACCCGGCATCCCGCTGCACTGGCTCACCTCGCTTGACCGACGGGAGGCATCCGTCGAAATCGGGTCGTAGGAGTCAGCAGAGCTCGTGTTATTGGGACGGTGCCCGAGCTGCGAAGCCTCGCTGGAACGGCGGCTGGAGAAGTATGGGGAGATCCCTGATGATCTGCGGCTGACAGTGTAGGCGGAGCTGATGGTGCTTGTCGTACTATCACGGCGCTCGTTGAGTTGGTTCAGCATCGTAACCTCATTGACAGACAGCTCCATTATTCTGGGATTAGGCAGTGTAGCAGAAGACCCACCACTATTTTCTAGAATAGAGCCTGAGAGAAAGGTTGCAGGGAAAGAAAAGGTTTAGTTAGCTGAGAAATTCCACTTGGTAGTGTTCTCGGCGCCAGAATACAGACACACAAAGCCACCCCCAAATATTTTACGGGAACGATAGTGAATTTCATTTGCTGCCAGCAAATTCAAAGCTTCATCTCCAGCTCTGTGTCCATGCACAAAGAGCAAGAAGGCTGGGGAGAGAAGACAAGAAATCCCTGCTACAGAGTCTTTGCAATGTGTACCCCACTGATGCTCAGCTGCTGAGGAAGTGCCTCCACACAGGCTTCTCTTAGTAGGAAAAAAGTAGGAATGGTGTGAACAGTGCCATGGGGACAGCACGTAGCTACAACCACAGCTGCTCACTGGGACAAATGCACAGCAGTTAGGGATAGGAGGCTGAGAGCCCAAAAGTTGACACTCAAAGGCTCTTCCCAGAGTAAACCAAGAAGCTCCAATATACTAAGCCCTGAGGTTTAGCATAACCCAGGCCCTATGCCTTGGGACTTCTTGGCAAAGTTAGAGGAGCACTGAAGGGATCATAAAGATGCCTTTATCAGGAATCCCCAGCCAGCGGGAAAGTAGCAGATGAAGCTGTAGGCAATAGCCAGGAGCTCTCGAAGTGACAAAAGGCCTGTCAGAGCAAGATCAAGGACGAAGAGCTTGTCTGGATTGCTGCTGTGCTCCAGCAATCTCCCTGAAGGCACATCAGCCCTTGGGGAATTGTTACTGCTGGAACAAACCCAAGCAGTCTTGCAGCTGCCACTGGGACAGTGAGGACAGCTGTGGCTGGGTCCTGGGCAAGCCCAGGAACAAGAAGGACACCAACACCTCTGCCTCCTTTCTAACTCTGTAGCACTGAGCATCTGGGTTTCTGTTGCACATCACCAGACGGCTTGTTTACACCCAAGCTCTCCATTTTACCTGACATCTCTATCCAGCAAGGGCTGACTCAGAGGCAATAAGAAATGATCCTCCTCCAGGACAGACTCTTGGTTATGAAACCAGAGTCAAACTCTGGAGGGTTCCTACAGGACTTGGCCCAGGCCCAGGGCTTACCATTTCCTGAGATGGGAGGCAGCTTGGTGTTTCTGGCTTGTGGAGCTGGGCTCACCCATGAGCAGGAATCCTTAACTGTCTTGAGTTTCTCTTTCTTGAGCTGTTCAAGTCGTTGCATCGTCGTCATGTGTTTCCTTAGCTGCAGGCTGACTGTCGAATTACCAGATGAGACTGTTGAGTCCACAACAGGAGCGTTGTCATCCAACGCTGTCAGATCTCCCAGACTTCCCCCGCTGTGCATGTTCATTTCTACTCCACTGTCATTGTTGTTGGTGCTGCCAAGGGGTGACGGCTCACTGCTGCACGACGACTGGCCACCAGGACTGGACTGACACATCTTGGGGAAGGAAAAGAGGAGGAGTTGGGCAGGTGGAAACATGGATGGAAAGAAACCAGGAGCCCAACATCCCCAGCGGGCTCCAGATGTTTGGCCCTATCCCAGGCTCTCCCCTCTCTTGTTACCCTTCCCTGCTGCAGAATCTCAGCTCTACCAGAGGGCAGGGGCACCTTCCCTAGGGGGGGAGGGCAGGGCAGCACCCCACAGCTGGAAAAACTATGGTGGGTTCAACTGGAATATGGAGAGAAACCAAACGCTGTTCCTCCAAGAGATTAAGGACAGATGCTTCTCGAAGAAAACCAGCACATTACCTGGTTATGCAAGGTATATTGCAACAAGCACTGGCTTATCTAACATAGGATCAAGGCCTAAGTATTTCAGACACAACGTATTTCTGTCTTTAAAATACCCTAACATATAATTAGGTTAGCTGACAAACTTCCCAGCCAGATAAAAACCTGGTTCACTGTTTGCAAACTCCCACTTGCAGATAAGGCAGATAAGCACCATAAATATTTATTTTATTTACATTAGGAATTGCATTTCACATTGAATAGTTTATTTGCAGCAGACACTAAATGGTCTGAACTTGCTCTGAGGTAGCTGTTGCTGCTACCAGACAGGATGCCTGGCTTCTCCGCTCGAGGCCCATGCTCCAGCAACTGTCAGAAAATGGGAGTGCTGAAAAGGCAATGTACTTTGCCCCAGGCCAAGGTGGGAGCACAGGGTGATGCAGTGTTTTACTTTGCTCCGTAGCAGCCCTCATGGGCAGGGCTGGCTGGCTCTGGTGGCCTCATTGCCCTTCAATCGGGATGATAGAGATTGCAATCCCAGGATTTAATGGCAAGTTGTGACGCTGGGAGAAAGGCAGCAAAGGGAATCCTCAGGCACTGTGTCCTCCCCCTTTCTGCACTCAAGCAAATATCCCCTGTCCCTCCCCATCGCCCCGCACGCCTCCGCCTCCACCCCACGGGGGTTAGCTGGAGACAGGACGTCTGCAGGAGACCATGCTTTATACAGCTATTTTAATACAAAGGATTTCTTTGCTCACCTTAGTACCGACTGTCCTTAGGAAGGTAGAGTAAGGAAGGGTAAGCGGGAATAAAGAACAGGTTGTTAGGACAAAGACAGCATTAACAGAAAGGACCACGTTAGTAAAAGGAGAAAGAGGGGCGTGCAGAATACAACACAAATTGCCAACATCTCCCCCTCTCCCGTACCCCATCTTCCCTGCCTTCTCTCTTTCGGGGCCCAGAGAAAAAACCCTAGGAGAGACTTCCTACCCATCTCCATGGGTTTGGGATGAGACCCAAAGATGGGTCAAAACAAGGGGCCTCAGAGTGATGGGAACCAGTGAAGCATCTCACCCCTCCCACCACCCTGACCTTAACCAGGAAACAGGAGTTGGACGTGGGCCTGCCAGGTCAGATGCTGCCTGTTAGACGTGCACGAGTGAAGTACACAGCACTGGACGGGGAAAGCAGAGAAGAACATCTGACCCATGGCCCTGCCGCCAGCAAGACAGCTTGGCTGCAACCCTGGGAGTGCAGAGCCCTAGGAAAACAACCCCACACCTTCAGGAGAAATGGGGTGGGGAGCCGTGATTGTGTCTGTGTTTTCATAGGAAAAAAAACCACAAAACACATGGAGGAAGAGTATTGGAGAGAGGTCATTCTGTCCAGTGGTTCTCACACTCAGTTTTTGTAACCCAATACAGAGCCTCATCATAGTAAAACTGTTCCTTTAGTGAATTAGAGACACTTTGGGTGTGAAAATACTCAATTCCTTCCTAACCGAAACATGCTGCTCATTAGTAATTTGTCCAACAACACATCCCTCTTTTAGAAAATCTTTGTAGCTCCAAGGCATGTTGTTTCATAGGAATAACAACCTTTTAGCCTGGATTCAAATCAAGAAAATATATATTTTGGAGCTCAAAGTCCTTTCAGCTCTAGTGAGAAGTCTGGGAACTATGTGAACACTCTCCTTTGCAGGTGAAGGTCTTTTCTGCTGTGTCCAGCCCCTACCCTACCCCACTCTGAGCTGGTGCAGCAGACCAGAACTTTGGGTACGAAGGTGAAGAGAAACATCAAAAGGCAAAAGTGACCCGTATGTTGCAATGCTCCATCTCCTCCACCAGCAGTGGTGTGCTGAGGAGCAGATGGGCTCCCTGCATGGGGTGGAAGAGGCTTGCATGTGTTTGGACCCATCACCATACACACCTTGTTAGCACCGTCAACCACACTACTGCCTACTGTGGAGCTGCTGTAATGGTCAGAAGGCTAATAAATGGTCTTTGCTTCAGCTGGTGGCCACTCATGGGGCTGTAAATCATGATCATGGTTGACTGCAAGCCCGTACTCTGTGGACCACAGCATTGCTCCCATGTTTATTCCTGGTTTCACTCGCCTGTCCCATTGTCCTACTACAATTTTCTGTGGCAGCTGGGAGTCGTGTATTGAACTCGTGTAGCCCTGAGCAATCTGCTCTAGATGACCTTGCTTGAGCAGGGAGGTTGGACTAGATGGTCTCAAGAGGTCCCTGCCAACCCCAGCGATTCTGTGCTTCTGTGTATGGTGGACAGGACTGAGGAATTGAACTTGCTTTAAGATACCCAACAAAAATAAAACAGCTACTTTTAGCCCCACTGGCTTCATCAGACAGCCCACAACAGTTGTGCCAGCAAAGCTGCTGTGCAGCAGCAGCCTGGAAAGAAAAACAGTGAAGGGTGCAGGGAGGAGGAGAAAAGGGACTGCTTAAGCCAGGACTTCTGCTTCAAGAAGCATTCATCAATCTGTGCCCTATGGTCGTTGCTCAATTTAAATTGGTGAGGTAGGTAAAGCTCATTTGACCACAACACTCTGAGTTTTACCCACTTTAACAGCACAGGGAGACCAAGCTCAACACTCGGTATCACGTGGCCCCCATGACTATGAGGGTGGGAATTTGTGATGTTGGGTAGGAAGGTGTAAAATGTACTGCACTGTGCCCTGACCTGCAGTTTCATCTCTGGACTTGAACTCTAGGGTGTTGGCAGGTGAAGGGCAACTGCCCAGAGAGGTAAATGGCATGCAAATGCTTCACGCCCCCATTGCGTCGGAGAAATTAGGGGCCACGTCATTTCTGCCAAGAGCAACTGCTCTTACCACAGAATTCTCCGTTTTTATCATTTTGACTTGTAAGCAATCCTCCATGCTCCTCGTGGTGCTGTTGGCTTCGGGGCTCTCCTCTGAAACCTTGCTGCTCTGCTTGGCGCTTGCCTCATTGTCCCCATTTTCCTTGAGTGGAGGTGGCCTTGGGTGAACATCGTTGCGTTGCTTCTTTGTGACGTGGGCATCAGGCCCGTGCACAGTCTTGACGTGTTTCCTGAGAGAACTAGGGTCTGTGTACCGCTTTGTGCAGCCAGGGATTTTACAGACGTAGGGTTTCTGTCAATACAAGCAAATCTTGGGTTATATTTAGAACAAGCCCAAATATTGCAGGTACAATGCATGGGCCAAGAAAATACAATGAGCATAGCGGCTGGCAGCTGCAAAATGTGGAGCATCTGCTCCACAGGATTCTGTAAGACTAAGATCTCTAAGATGTGATATATGGGCTGCTGCTGATCCACACAGACCTGGCCAGTCATTTGATGTTGGCTAAACTCCTTGTTTTCAGTTTCTGGATTAAAAGACAGCTAAGAATTCATGAAATACTTTCCTAATATTACTTTCCCATGTATGTATTTGCTCGGGTGGCCACAGGAATGTTTCCTGATTATGGATGGGAGGGAGGTGATGGAGGGGACTGGCCATAACACATTCTCTCTGCTAAGGTGGGGTCTACACCAAGAAAATGTCTGAGACCTTCTGGCTGATGGAATTCCAGCAAAACCAAGCCAGACTGGATTCACCTTACCCAATCTATCATACCACTCCAGCACCTGTCACTTTGAAATCTGTTATTGTGCAAAACAAACCACAGGCATGCAATGTTTTTTTTCAGACGATAGCACTCTAGTCCCGAATTCATGAATCATTGATTGCCACAGGAAAACAAGGCTGAAGCCATGCTTCTGAAAACAGAAGTCTGCAAACAGATACTTTTCTTCTTTTAACTTTTTTTTTATTGAGTTTCCAATTCCAAAGTGTATTAGTGCTGCAGTTGTTTGAGCTGGTGCTGCTGCGCTGGAAGCTCTGAATTCATCACAAGTCCTGCTTTCAGCCTCACAGCTACTCTAAGAATTTTTCTGCCAACGCACTAGGATAGATCCATGAAAAAAAACCAGATAGATGTTGTTTGAAGGCTACCCAAAATGACCATTCCTATTCTTTTTTCTATCTGTTTTGTAATTTCATCCAGAAGCTTAAGTGAAAAAATACAAAGGAGTATATTCTTTGCAGAAAGCCAGCATCATCACATGAAAAACACTGAAAGTCTGTTTTTTATTCAAAAGCATGCTTCCTGACTGATCTTGGCACATCACTTGAACAAACTAAATCCTCGTAACACCCCACTGAGGTAAATATTTAATATATTTTAAAGCTGGGTAAACAAAACCACAAAAAGTAAAATAGTTTGTTTATAAATCTCATGCAACCTTTTGGATGAGGCATTATAGAAATATTATTGCTGCTATTAAAACCTATTCTAAAGAACAGAACCCTCATCACACGTGCTAAAAAAACCTACATAAAACAGTTCAAGGATTTTTTATAAAGATCCTTTAGGCCCAATAGTTCTGATTTTTCAGACACCAGTAATTAGCGTAACACAGTCACTGTTGCTTGGACAGCAGACACTCCACCTAATGGGGTACAACCATCCTCTTCATCAGGCCATACCTCCTGCAACTGAACTGAGCACAACTGCTGTTTTGTTGGCATGCCTTCATATATCCCCTGGGTTGTCCAGATTCTGACATCTAATGCAGTGTATGCCCTAGTGAAGTCAACAATTTAGGTATCTCAGGTGCCTCCTTCCTACTCCCATACACATACAGCATGATGCTCCTTAAGGTGAGAGAACTGGAGAACTTCCCAGGCACTCAGCAGAACTGAATTTCTGCATTTTACCCTTGTTTAGCTTGAATTGGAGAAAATGTCACTCCAAGCCTTTGGCTGGCCGTGAACTCACGCCACTCTTTTCTGTATGCACTGGAGAGTGGTCATGGGATGAAAGCCCTTTTCCCAGGAGTAACTTTGAAGGTATCCCCTGAAGGGATTCAAATACTCACTGAAAGTTTAAAATGAAATAGTGCATGTGACATTTCAACAATCAAAAAAAAAGCAGCGTGGTAATATATCCCCAGCCTTGAACTTCGACATGTTTGGACCATACACCTCCGTCACACAATGACGGAGACAAATACAGGGAACCTGGAACTTCCCCCTTAGAGGAGACATGGATGACTAACTCTGAAACTGTGGTGTATCCCAAGTAAACACTGCAAGCAGAGGAAAATATTTAGTAGGTAGCTAGGAACCACACCAGAGTTACCAATGGGTAATGGGAAATATTCACAGCCACAAACTCCTGCTTTGCATCCATGTGGTTTTGTGAGCCAAGGTCTCACTGCAGTTTGCTAACCCACTGGTCATGGCTACAGCTGGTTGCAGGACCCTCACCTGGGCTGCTGCCCAATGCAATGAGCTTTGCCATGAGGGATGTCATCTGTTGCAAAGGATCATGTTATATGTTCCTCAAAAAGAGGGTGTCAAATATATGGCCCAGAGAGCCATTATATGCAGCCTACAGATCTCCCACGAGTCTTGCGGCATGCCTGTGTAGCATCAAGGAGAGTTGGACAGCAGTTCAGGAGTGAGCATGATCACAAAAGGTAAGATCATGCAGTGTCATGTAGTTCCTGTGGTAAGGCTCAGCTGGTCTGGTACAAATCCTCCACTAGTTTTCTGCACCTGAGAAGGCTTTGGCATCCTCCAGGGGAAGCAACAGCAGAGGATAAAATCCCTGTCTGTTATCTGAGTCTTTAATTTGTGTTGTTGGATGCAGCTTGTGCCAAGTGTCAGCGTATTAGATCAGGGTCCACCATAGACAAGGAGTTGGATGCTCCTGCCCTACAGCCTCACCTTCTTGCACAATGGGAACCCAAAGGAGCACACCTTCAAGTGTGTCCAAGCTCTGCTCAGATGAAGTGAGTGTTCATCCCAGATCCAGTGCAGCTCCTGATCTGGATCACTTGGGAAACTGAACCCATCAAAGAAATGACATTTAATAAACCAGCCAAAGCCAAAATTCCACATGTAGGAACATGGGACACCAGCTGGCCCAACAGAAGGCAAATCTGGCCTGCCTAGGAAGGATCCTGGAAAAGCTCTAGGGATCCGAGCTCAAGCGATCTACGGGCAAAAAGTAGCTCACATACTGCTTCAGTGTGCACAAACTGGGCAGAGTGAGTCTTTATCCAGCACTGAAAGTTGTACCAGCAGTCTTGATCCATCCACATGAGAATCCTTAGGGATCGAAGAGAGATGCAAAATTGATTTAAGGACAGGAAAAAATGCTGCAGTAATGGAATTTTTCAGTGGCTTGATTATGTGAGTGACTTACCTTATGAGAAAGAAAATGGAGAGTGACTTAACACTGTAATGTTATGAGGTGGAAATAACAACAATGAAAGGGACATTGCATCCAGCACTGGAGGAAGGCAGAGAAAGCATCCACGGCTGGAAAAGAAGCAATTTCTAATACCTGAAATGTGAGATTAAGTCACGACTGCCTACCTTTCAGGGGAAGAAGCTTTAACAGAGAGCAAATGATGTTTTAGTCAAACACCAGTTACTGGGTATGCAGGTTGCTGAGCAGACGAGAGGTTGCATGTCTTGTTGGTCCCTCCTGGCCTCAAGGTCAGTGTAGCCTTAAACCAACCCCAAACTATCCAGTGCCAGTGTGGATATGGGTTAATTTCAACCTGTGTCCTGCTGGATAAGTGGCTCACTGGTGAAGGACAATCCTGATGTTTGGGTTCATACCCAAACCAATTCAAATAACACTGGGATCCAGGTCATTTATTGGGTCCATCTCAGCATCACACAGCATGGAAGGGCATCCTAGACTTTGAGTCCTTATTCTGACTCCAGCAGAATCTCTGAAACCTACAGAGCTTTGGTTATCACTGACTGGTATTATGCCAGAGAAAAAAATACTCCCGACAAGCCCTTTGTAGACACAGCATCGCTTTAAAAAGCTGTCATCTGTGGCAATTGTGTTCCATTCTCCAATAGTCTATATTTAACTGTTGCAAATTAGGCTACAGACTGAATTTTTCATGGCTGCAAACACTATTAGAACTTTGGAGTGTTGTTTTTTCTTCCCCTGTCAGCTAATTAGTGGTAATATAAATTTCAATCGTCGGCCGTGGTTGATTGCAACAGACCATCACATGCGTTACAATAAAGGCAATTTCCTCTGCTCCCCAACTACTAATAGTGGGTCTTAATTAGCCAAGGTTAACAAAGCATTGCATTGTGCTCTATCATTGTACATCAAACGATGGAGGGAGTACTATTTCCAGAGCGTCAGGATCCAGGGTAGCTGTTATACTACTGCAAGTCTGCTCCACAGTTATATTAAACACCACATGCGCAACTGTACAATCCTATTTGCGCTATTMAAAATTATAAATTTGGAAAATGCTTGCTTTAATTTCCAAAGCCGATTAAAAAGTTTGCATACTTTAACATCTGTTTATGATTTCAAACATGGCTTTCATAAATATAAAGCTAATGTGGTCTGGCTCTCCAGCAAAATAAATCCCATTAAAAAATAACAAAAACCTCTCATTACAGTAGGTTTCTTTTTACATGAGTCCAGCGTGTAAAGTGTATTTTTATTGTCAGCAAAATTAAAAAAAAAGCCCTCCATTGAGCTGCGGTGAGCCCAGGCTTACCTCATTGGAATGCGTCCTGTTCTGGTGCTTGGCTCTGTCCGAGGCATTGGAAAAGGCTTTATTGCAGCCTTCGTGTTCACAGACATAGGGTTTTTCTCCAGTGTGGGACCTCAGGTGTGTCTTTAAGTTCTCCAGGCGGGAATAGGCTTTGGAACAACCCTCAAACTAAAATAAAAAAACACAAGAGGAGTGATTAATTAACCAGAAAAATTTGATTTTCCCCCTGCCTAAACCCTTCTCATCTGTTTCTCATTCTTTCTTTTTTGATTCCCTTTAAAGGGCTTGTGTTTTAGGGAACAACATCCACTTTGTTGGGAGAATTCACTTCCCTAGGCAGACTGAGAGTTTCAGCAGTGAGTCATATTTAAGGTGCTGCTCCTTGTTGGGTACCCACCTGACATTTCAACAAGAGACTCTTTTTTCCAGCAGGGTTGAACACCCCTCCACTCCTCCCAGGGCTCTCTTAGCCCCTCCTGCCATCCCTCTGCAGCTAACACACTCAGAAACGGAGGCCTTCTCCTTCCCACCCAGAGAACTGATGGCTTCTTGACAGTTTGACCAGCCTTGCAACTTCACTAGCACCAGTGCTGGAAAGGCCAGACCATTCTCTAACACACAAGCAGAAATCTAGCAAGCTTTGAAGTTTCCCAAATTACAGCTTGGGTCTACTCTTGGAGGATACTGTGGTCAGGCCGTCTGACATTACTAGTTTAAAAAACAAGACTCTCAATCTTGAAGACAGATGGATTTTTGGATGACAAAACAGGCCAGAAACCTTCCTCCTGGAAGGAAACCAGCTGCCCACACAACGAGAAGGAGCAGCTTGGGAGACATGGTGAGGCTTCGTGTGATGTAAGTCCTGCCAGCCTCCACTCTGGCTGGGCTGGAGGCTTCTCCCTGCACCTGCCCTGTCTGCAGCACGGGAGGATTTCACCTCAAATCAAGAGACCGTCTTAAATGCTCTTTGACAAGACAAGTGGGAACTTACAAACACTGGAAGAGGTTTTAAGAAATGCAAGGCTCCCTTCCTCATTCTAGCTAAATGCTGCACTCGCTGTTCAGCTGGGAACGTTGAAAAGCCCATGCTACACTTCCTATGCAAGCATCTTAAAACACACTTTAAATTTCAAAAAGTAGCCCCTCCTGTTGTAATGTATGCAAGCCGCAAGGTGTTGTATTTTAGTCAGATCACTTAAATGTGTCTACAAGTTCAGTCCAGATGTGACAGGACTTCACATTGCTATGTTTGAGTCTTGGCCAGTGAAGAAACTGGTRTCATAGCAGGATGGGTCATGCCACAGCTCAGTGTCTGATTTCCCTGTGGGCAGCTGAGAGGTCCTATGTGTCCAGAGATCTGGCCCTTTTGGGCAGAGGCCAAAGGCAGCTGCATGCAATAGCAACGGTACCTGTCTCCTTGTGCTCCATGGGCATAGGACTCGCCTGCACTGCTAAGGAGCGAGGCAAACATGCAGCCCATGAAACCCATGAAGCATGTAGGCACAGGTTGATCCCATATAACTTTGTTGTGTTGGAAAAGAAGTAGGGTTACTTAAGATTCCCTTTAAGGTCTAGCATAGGGATGGTGGACATAAGGCAACTTTGCTCTGCTCTCCAGATATCCAGATCTCTTCACGGACAGTAGGAGCATCCTGCAAGAGCTGATTCTTTCCACAGCTTTGTTGGGGTGGGATGGATCCAGTTCCCCTTTCTCATACAACTTTCATTAGCCCATTYGGTCCATAGAACATGCCGCAACTTTGAGGTAGCACAGTTATATCCCTTTCTTCTCTTGCCCTGTGCAAACAGTCCTTTACAACTCAAGTCGCTTATGGTTATTGAAATATATCATTCCACTTGCTGGAAAACAAAGGGAACTCAGCAYGAGGCAACTCATGTGTCCATTTTGGTTTTGCTGGATACTGACACAAAAATACAGTTATTAAGAGCAAAAGTACTGAGGCCACATTTTCAAATAAGAGCTTCTCAACAAAGCAGCCTGTGCATGTTCAAAGCAGTTGTTCCCACTCTTACGCGTGGATTTGATTATGTCAGTGGGAGTTCTGCCTGTCATCTGTTGAAATAATCCTTGACCGAATCCCAGGCTGCAACTGGGCTCATCTGTAGGTTTATGTACACCACAAACTTCTCTGAAACAAACGGCGCTTTGAAAAATCACTGCCAGACTTGGACAAGGAATGCTCTGCCCTGAAGGGCACCGTCTGCAGAGCTGCCATGTATCCCAGGCAATTGGAAACTGGTGGTACTCCAGTTCAGGGAGAGTTGCTGCGACATATCGCACATGGAGGGACCGCAGTTCTCCAGGAGGCAGAGGATGACTTGAGACTTAAACACACACAGCCTTTCCATTGCTCCAGTGTGACACAACCGAGGCTTGAAAGAGGCAGGATTGTGCAGCGGTGCTTTCTCCTGCTCCATTACAGCACTGAAGAGGATGCAGTCCCTGCTGCTTTTTGTCTTCTGAGTCCCTCTACCTGCAAGGGCAGGGCTAGACTTTCCCTCACTGCTCACTTTGTAGCACACCAATGATCAATATTCCTTGATACTTTTAAGGAAGATTGGTAAAGCACTAGAACTGGGCAAAGTGCTTTAGAAGATTAAAACAAAGGACATGGCCCTGTGCCCCGGGGAGCTTATGCTCTAAATTAAATGAACACAGGGCTGGAAGATTGATAAAGGAGTCATGCAGCAAGCAAATCATACATATCCTAATATTTGTAAGCAGGAGCTGGGGCAGAGCCAGGGAGGGAGCAGGGCTGGAAGTGACTAATGGAGCAGAAGTGGAGGAAGACATGGGAGGAGGGCTCAGACATCTGCCAAGCAGAAAAAGAGACTCATCCCCGAGACTCCAGGGGRAGGAACGGTGTAATGCTGACAGTGGAGGAGGTACAAACTGGCAGGAGTAGAAGGCAGGGAGCAGAGGATATCAAAAGACAGGGATGGACCTTCGGGAGGAAAAAAGGCTGAAGCGTATGTGGAAAGAGATGGTGAACACCTCTCCTCTCCTACCAGTTGGCCACAGCCACTAAACTCCACAGCTCGCTTCTCTCTTGTGCCCCTCATCAGGCATCCTTGGCTGCCCCACATCAGCCAGCAGTGTGGTGGGAGACTCCATGTGTGAGGGCAGATATGGGCTTTAATATCTCAAGGTTAAGGAGGAGGTGAGCCCAGCTCTCCCATGTGCTAGATCAGCCTGTACCTACAGGGCTGAGATACAAAATAGCACCCCATCCTCTTCCTCAGGCAGTGTTTAACAGTAGGCACAGTGCTGCTTGCATGCAGAAGGTCTGGGGACTGAGCTCCTCTTGGGGTTTAAGCACCCAGGAGTTGACCTCACCTCTAGATTAAGAGAACAGAGGCAGGAGGTGTTGGCCCAGCTCCCCAGCCTGGAAGGAGGCTTGTGTGCACACTCGGCTATGTGGGTGAGGGAAACTTGCAGCCCCAGCAGCAGTACTGGGTGATGCTGAGTTAGACACAACCAGGGTTAGGTGGTTCTGCACAGTGTGGGGTTACTACATTTCCTTCTTGGATGTAAGCAACTAAATTGGCTGGTTTTCCACCTTAAGTGACTTGTCCTGAGTCACTCTGGATCTCTGTGGTAGAGCTGAACCCATTTTCCCCAAGGAAATGCAGTTTTGCCCACTAACACCTCGACCACCCTCCTAGACCACTTGCCCTGTCCCCAGGGTGTAACCTGCAAGTAGCTATAACCCGGACACAGAGAGCTGGACTGGCCCTGAGCTGGGCGCCAGCAAGTACCATGGGAGAGCCCTGCTTGAAGCCATGCCTGTGTCTGCACACACATTTGTGTGACCACCAAAGTCCAGTATCCCACTTGCCAAGCTGAGATGCACCATGTGTCCCTTCCAGCTCACCGTGCACTTGTGTGGCTTTTCTCCGGTGTGCCGTCGCATGTGCACCACCAACATGTACTGAGCCTTGAAGGGCTTCTGCTCCCGTGTGCAATCCTGCCAGCGGCAGACAAACTCCTTCTTCTCCCCGTGGATGTGATCATTGTTGATGTGCTGGTAGGAGAGAAGGGAGAAGCAGGTCACTCCTGGAAGAGCTGATGCCAGCAAAGCACGCATGGTGCTCCGAAAGTCAGCCGTTCCCTCCCCTGTGGTTGTGGTCAGGCATTGCACCTGGGTCCCAGGTGCACAGATAACACCAGGGACACGGGAGCCAGCTCTGCGGTCTGGTGTGACCTCCAGGAGAAGGCACACAGCACCCGGCACGCTGGGTGCTGGGTCCAAAGCAGCTATGAATGGAAGGTTTGCAAAAGCAATGAGGACCCATGGTGCCAGGGAGAGAGGAGCACACTCAGTGTCTCCTGGGCTGCCTGATGCCACTGTTGGGGAGGATGACAGTCATTTTTGTCTCTGCCGAACCCTCTTGTGCCGCATTTATGCAGCTGGGACCCTTTCCTGGGGCACTGTGGAGGATGGGGGAGAGACGGAGACAAGCCTCGGTTGTACTCAGCAATCTTAAAGGTCTTTTCCAACCTAAATGATTCTATGATTCTAAGCCTGCTTGCGCGCCAGCCCATACGCCGGCCCTAAGACATCCACCTGCTGTCCAGTGCTGGCGGCTGGCAGGAAATGACAGCATCTGCAAGCTATGCGCCAAGGAAAGCTCGGCAGCCTCAATTACTGCTAATTACTCGGGTCCGTAAAATCCTGCGCTGGAGTGTTGAAAAGCCAGACCCAGAATGGTGCCTTCATCCACCCTGGGAGGAAGACGAGGGTCGCTTTTTCCCAGCCCGGAGCAGATGAAGCCCTGCCGAAAATGTAAACAGAGCCGGAGAGCAGCCCGTCGGCAGCGCTGCTCCTGCAGCAGCCTTGTCTCTCTGAATGGGGTCTCGCTGCCAAAAATAATGCCTGTCCTCGCTCCTGTGTTTTCAGCAGACATTCACTGGCAGGAAATCCTAAAATAAACCACTTTGGGTTTGGGGTTTGTTTTTTTGCACTGAGATTTTTTTCCAGTCCCCGCCTTCGTCCCCCTGGCCAAGGCCAGGCACACGTGTTGCAGCTCGGGATGAGACTTTCTCAGGGTAGCAGGGCAGCACAAGGACACAAAAACATGTTAAAACAGAGTCATTGGCCTTCATGGTCCCAGCTGAATCCAGCTCTGGCATTTTGTGTGCTGTGGCCCAATGCTGGGGACTGGGACTTGCTGCTTGGGGCACCAGGTCTATCCAGGGGCAAGTGGAGGTGTGTGGAGCTCAGCTGGTCCCTCAGGCACCATGGGTAAACACCGAGAGCAAAAGCTGCATGCCGGGAGGGTAGGGGGAGGCTGGGTTTGGGAGAGGTTTCAGATGGGTTTAGAGCTCAGCTGTCTAAGGTTCTGGTTTTATAACATGGCATTGGTGTGAGATTTTAACCTCAGATGGGGGAAATCTGGTGAACCCCCCAGGAGACCCATGGATGTGCTAAACCACATCCAGACCAGACTGGGAAGATATGTCTCCCCGGCTCTCTTTGTGTGGGAGTCTGACTAGCAACCAAGACTACGCACGGCAGTGCTAGGAGAGGGGGACTGCACTTGCTCGCCTGTTGGGTCCTGCTTGGGCCAGAGGAAGACACATTTATGGGAGGGGGACTGTAGTCCCCCTTCAGGCTTATTGACTCACTGTCTGGGCAACATCTGCTTCCCATCACATAGTGGAGGAGCAGTTGCACAACTCACCACACTTCAGCTACGGCTCCATAGCCCCCAACAAACCCCCACCTGGCTGGAGGCTTTGCTTGGGCTTCTCTCAAATTGTGAGTGTGACCTTCAAGGCTGGGAGCCGCAGTGGTGCTTGCAAAAATACGTCCTCACTCCTGCTGCTCCTGTTGACATGCACTTCTCCCATGAGCACTTTACCCACTGTGTGTGGAGAACGGACCCTGCACGCCCAGGTACTTTGCTCTGCACACAAACTAGAGTTTTTCCATGCACGGTGGGATGCCACCTTCTCAGAAGTTGGCCCACAACATCTGTATTTCATTTGCATGTGTATTTTGGGCATCCCAAATCCACAACCCCATGTTGCTAGTAATCATAGTACAGAAGCCTCTGTTTTTATAACCTTCCAAATTTAGGAAAATCTTGGACATTCTGTCAAATATTTTTCTTTGGGTTTTCTCTGGAAATAAATTGTGCTGAGCTGCCTGGATCTGCCCTGCACTTTGCTCTGGGCAGAGTTAAAGAGTTTTTCTTACATCTGAGAGGGAAACACACAAATACTGCTAGACAAATGTAAGCCCAGCCCATCCGACAGGGCTGCTGTGGTTTAATCCCAGAAAAGCAATGCCCCGTGGCATGCAACATGCAGCCCATTAAGCACCTTATCACTCATTTGGCCCTGAAAACCATTTCCAAATATGTCTGTACTCAAGGACTCGTTGCACTGAACCAGTGACTTCTGGCAGAGGCGGGCAGGTGCTAGCTTTAGATGGAAGAAGAGCACATGCCCAAAATTACAATTTAGAGTGTGGACCCTCTGGGCTAAGATAATGTTTGTGTGCAGAGCTTGGGGAAATGGAGACTGATGCCTAACTGGTGGCATCTAAACATGACTAAAATGAAGATATATAAAAAAGGATGAGAGCAGACACGGGCCCTCAGAAAGAGGGCTACACGTGAATCGCAGCAGGGTGGCCCCTGGCAGGCTTGGAGCCAGGCTGAGGCAAGCAGCAAAAGGCTGAAGGGAAAGGAGAAGAGAGTGGCTCCTGTCCCAAAATTTGCTCAATCCAACACTTTGCTGCAAGCAGCAGGGTTGCTGGGGCTGGTGAATTCCCAGCAGCTCTGGGATGGCTTCAAACAAATGGGGCTCACACCACAGACCCAAAATGAGGACTGGGGGGGTGCTAGGCTGGGGGCAGGATGGGGCTCAGGCACAGATCATGTCTGATTTCACAGGGACTTGCTCTGAGTTTGAGGGATTTGTTGACCCCAGAAGCCAAAGGAAACCAAATGGTGGATTCCCAGGTGAAGCAAAACACACAAAAGGTTCTTGGAATTAATTAGAACTGAAAATCTGATTAATGACATGGTTTGGGGATCCTTCAGAGAGCAGTTCTGACACTGGTTTGGGGACATCACTGTGATTACGGAAGCCCTATTTCCCAACTTTTAAAAAATCAACCCACTTTCTCTATTTCAGGCCCTGATGGAGACACTGGAGCATGTCTCCAAACTCTGGAAGTGCTCTATTTTTGTGGGAGGGATGAGCTGGGCCCCTAAGTGTTATGGCCCCACAGCTCATGCCACAGCAGCAGAAAAGGCTTTCACGGCCTGGACAAGGACTGAGGACAGTATGGACGATCCCTGACCCATAGCTCRTGTAGGTGCCTGGGGAGGCTCAGTGAATATGGCCAGGGAGGAGGGAAGGGCTCAGCCCCCTTCCCCATTTTCTGATCAGGTCCTCTGCACAGAGCCTTCTGTCATTGGGTTGTGCACGAGGGAGACCGAAACTGCAGCCTCAGCAGCTGAGAAGAGAGCAACATCAAATAATCTATGAGAGGCTTCCTGCAGCTAAACTCCTCAGGGAGCAGCGAYCTGCTTTGGCAGTGTTTACACACCGTATCTCTGATTTGCACCTTTAGTAGCTCCCAGAGTGAGCTCTGGCTGTACAGCAGCTAGTGATAAAAAATGAGGACAAGTGCACAGAAACCCAAATTTATCGCTGGGGTTTCCTCCCAACCATTACTCACATGGACGAGCTGCTCTTGAGTGTCATATTCCTTTGTGCACCCTTCCCAATGACAGTTTGTCTCATAAATAACCTCAGGCTCCTGTTTACATTCATCCTTATCTAGATCTTCTTTCAGGTCTGTCAGATGCTCCTGCAACACACAACGGTGCATTGTATAAGGTGAACTTCTTTCATCTGAATTCTGCCGTCACTCATAGATTACAGGGCAGGTATCAACTGATCACAAAACCGTGCTCATTGTGGCAACATAACATTCTTGATTACTGTGAAATAATGAGTTACAGAGTTTTGGTAGAAATGGATCAGAGTTAATGACAAGACACGAAACACTCCGAAGCCACAGTTGCAGCAGTGGCTGGCTCCAGCCAGGTCACGGGCAGTCCCAGGAAAGGCTGGAGAAAGGAAAAGGCTGGCTTTTGACCCTTGGTTTTGTCCTTTGCTGGAGCAAAACTTCTGATCTGGGGGGAGTGGGGAAATATGAGCATGAAGAAACCACAGAGCAGTCAGAGCCTCGTGGTTACCACACTCACCTGACATGGGTTGGGGAGGGGGGTTCCTGTTTTCTGCATCTTTCAATAGATGAGAAAATTATGACTAATCCTTACCCAAAGATTTATGCCTGCAGGGTGCTCCACAGGGACAGAGTGGTGAGCCCCTGAAGCACACCTCTGAGATCGGCAAATTTGGGAAGCTTGAGCAAGACCCCGTGATCAGTGAGTTGCAGAGCAGAGCTCCAGGGGCTCTGGACTCATAAATGAGTTAGTTTAATGCTGGGCACGCTGTGAGCTCTCTCCTTAACTTCTCTGTCTAGCCAGCTCCTCAGTGCTAAATGAAGCACAGAAGATTTTTTTATGGCTGCTATGAGGATTAAAGCATCGACACCTACACAATAGTGTAACATACAACATAATTAGTACAATCCAGAGGTAAGGACAACTGTCGCCTCTGTGTGCGTCTGACACTTGTACTACAGACAAGGCAATCAGCAGCCAATATTGGCTTGGGAATTTAGCAAAACAAAACCCTGCAGGTTTTGACCCCCTTCATTCCCTTTCCTCCCAATTACTACTACTACTACCCAGCACAGAGCATCACACCTGCAGGGCAGCTTTAGGCAGGAGTGTCTGGGGTGACTGACCACATCAGACACTGTTCCTCATGATCTGATGCTGCAGTTGGCCCCATAAGTGTGTACACACAGCCAGACCCATCTCAAACTGCCTCTGACCTGCCCAAATGGACCTATCTGTCTGCCATCTCCTTCCCCACCAACACCTTCCCAATGCCTACTGAGGGGCTGCTACGATTGATGACTTAATGGCATTATATGGCTTGGAAAGTGAGATGTACTGTACAAAAGTTCAGCAATTTTCATTAACTAACTCATGACATACATGCCAGCTGTGACTTTTCAATTCAAATGTTTAGATATGGGGAGGAAGAGATTTGTTTTAATTAGCTCTTAATTAAAAAAAAAAAAATATTGTAAGGTGGCTCTTGGGACAGGAAACTGTAGTAATTTACAGAAAGACTTCTGGAGATTCAAACTATATCAGTGCCCAGAGCAATAGTCTGAGAAAGTTCAAACAGCAGCTTCTTTTTCCTGCAATTCCTATTTGGTTGAGCTGTGAACATTATTTTTGTTGAAACATTTTGCTCCATGCAAAGTGTGATCTCTGGAAAAGTGGAATTTTCTACTAAAAATCATATTTTGCCAAAATTTTTACACTTTCTGGTGGAAAAATGGAATTGAAACCATTTTAATTTGTTGAAGAGGATGGACTTGTTTCATTTCTGGCTAATTCAACATTAATCTGAATCTGTACTGGAGCTATTGTGGTATCATAAGAGCACAGTAACTCAGGTCCCTCATGCCTGGTGCTCTACTGTGTCCCACAAATCTTGTCTGGATTGCATTTTTTATAGCGCGAGCCATCATGGGAGATACTGTCTGGCCAAGGATTTTAAACACCCAAACCACAACTCACATGAGGCGTTTCCAGTACAGCATTTCCAAAACAAAACACACACATGCATGCTTTTTTGGGGATGGCTGAACTTCATACTCTGCAAAAAATATATCAGTCACTAATTAACTGACTGTAACTCAACTTTTCAGCACAGTCTCCTGCAGAACAGGAATCCCCAAATTTAACAAGTTGCTGCCGCTTAGACCAACTGAAGAGGAGACACCCACTACGTTCAGTCTTTTAACCTGTTCTCCTTGCCAAGAATGGGCTGTCTCTTACAAGGTACTTTCCAGTAATTTCCCAGTCAATACTGAAATGCTGCAAGACATGAAGCCTACATTTCCCTTGGGGTATTACTTCACAGGTCTCCTCTTTAGGAACTATTAGACAACCAGCGTGCATTTTCCTTCTCTTAATTTCACCTTGCTATTCTAATCAAGCCTCCTTGCACCGCTTTGAACGATTTTCCCCCTTCTTTCAGTGCTTATTTCACATAAGGCTCAGTGGATGAAACTCTGGGGCAGGGCTGCAGGGTTGAGCCAGGCTAATGCTACCCAAGCACTCCCTGCTGTTGGGTGCACACCTCTTCAAATTGGAGCAGAGAACGGAAGATGACAGCCATCAAGCAAGCAGCTGTCTGTCCCACAGCTCCTCTGCTACAGATGCTTGAGAAAGCAGATGATGACTTTCAGATTTTTTTTCATTTGCTGCAAGAAATAAACACGTGGCCCTATTAGCCCGGGTGCTGGCCAGATTGGTTTTTCAGGGCCTGTGCTTTTGCAGCAGCATGTAGACGCACTCCTAAACTCAAAGCTCCAGAGAGATGCCTCTTTGCCCTAATCGTGCTGACTACAGCATGTTTA
The DNA here is from genome assembly GCA_035582835.1 of Phoebastria nigripes. Lineage (NCBI taxonomy): Eukaryota > Metazoa > Chordata > Aves > Procellariiformes > Diomedeidae > Phoebastria > Phoebastria nigripes. The sequence continues at coordinate 2,201,528 of JAYKAV010001555.1, read as the reverse complement.
TCTTTCCCTGATATGCTATCTTCATCAATTTTACCAGCCCCCTGATGACTGCACACGTTGCTGTCCCCATGCATCATGCTGAGACCTGCTCCTGAACCAGGGCAGAAGGAGAAATTTGTCATCAACTCTTCCATTCGCTTGACAATAACACGGCCTAATATTTCATGAAAATGAAGTGCCCAGAGCACTCCTGATAGTTTACAGTTGTGATAAAGGACGGTCAGATGGATACTGTCAGCCATTAAACAGTTCGCAATCACAGAGCTCCGGAAAGAAAGCAAAGGCCTTTGGGCCCTTCTTGGTGTCAAATGTTGTGTCACCAGTGTAAAGGATGTTTCTAGGAGCAATTCCTTGTTGAATCACGAAGTCGTCCTTTTTTTGCAAGCTTTCTACCTACATGCAAGATTCCCTCGTAATCTATGTTTGCTCTGAGACACTAATGCTGCTTGCTTTGCAGCACAGAAAACTTGGACATAATTTTTAAAGTTATCACGCTTGAAATATTCCCTCCCTCCTCTTTTTCTATCCAAGCACAGAAACAGCAAGCTGCGTCCCAAGCACCCATCGAATGCTTCACTCAGTCACTGCAGCTCTGCCCTGTACCTTGCTGGGCTTCATCCTCTAAGAGACACCCGCCTGCCTGGCAGACTTTGATGCCTTGCTCCCAGCTGCAGCAAAAGGTGCCAAGAGTATCGTTCCCAAAGACAACAGGACCCAGCAGCTCACTGCCTCGGCCCTACAACACGTCTTGCACCAAGAAGGTTACCTGTGTGGTTGGGGATGCTGGGGGCAAGCCCTCAACTTCAGTCTTGACTTTGCTGCGCTTGTTGATTACTGGATTGACTGTGCTGCTCACGGCCGACTCGCTGCTCTGCTTGCTCTAGGAAAGAAAACCAGGCAAGATACGGCACCGGGGTTTGAGATGAGAGACAGATTACAGCCCACCTCTTCATTAAAAGTTAACTAAAAAATCAAGGTTGAACTTCAGCAGTGGCCAGGGACAACAGGGTATTGGCCCGCTGGCCATAATTGCCGTGTGGGCTTGTGCAAGGCAGAGAGATGGAAGAGAGGGAAGAATCAAGGACGGTGTCAGCTTCTGCAGGCTCATCAGCGAGCTTAGCCTCGCCACTGCTGCTCTGTTTCAGAGCGATCCAGTCCCTGTCAAAGCCATCAAAACCTTACGCAACCCCCACCCAAGCCACGAATTTATTTCTCAATGTGATGAAAAGATTTGTTGAGAAAATGAATTCCTGGGGGGAGCAGGGGGCTCTGGTTACATGCGAGGGCTCCGGCGTGCTGGGTGCATGAAAGGCTATGGGTATATTTTGCTAAGCTCTTAAAAAATGAGAACAACTTCAGGAGAAAAAACATCCCATTGTATGTGCATAAAATTGGAACATTAACATTTTAAATACACTCTTGCTAATTGCTCAAGATTGGTCCTGCAAGTTATTAAACAGAGGCATAACTCCTGCCAGCCACATTATTTTGGTAGCCAGTTTGTGAGAAGAAAACAAAACCAATCAATCAAATAACCTTCAATAACAAACAGAGTTTGCAGCGCAGCAGCCATGAGAAACCCTAAAACAATAAACCAGTCTGAAAAGTTCAGTATGATACAACTAAACCAACAATTTGAAATGGGTGTGAAATGAGGTGAAATAAGTCTTTGGGGAGAAAAGCAACTGCAATTTAAACTTCCAAGGAATGAAAATGGGAAGAAAAAATGATTAAAAATGTGCTAGACATATTCACTAAACCTGTGCATGTGAAGGACTTGTGCACACATGCATGCGCCTGTGTGAATTCACAGGTATTTGCAAGGATGCATTTGAGGTGTAGGATTTCATACACATCATGGCATTCCTAGTTTTCAAAATCTGGCCCCTGGTTTTGCAAACCTTAACAGTAAAAATCAACAGCAGGGATATCCTGAGAGAGAAAGCTACTGAAAAAGAAGGAACAATAAGTAAAATGGCTAGAGGTCCTACATAGGATGCACTTATTTGTTAAAGAGGAAAGGAATAAGGTGTTTTAAGACCATCAGCATGGTTCACGTCAGTAGAAAAAAGGAAGGAGGGATTGGTGAAGGAACTGTTGAAGCTTGGTTCACAGTGCTCGGGTGCTTATCTGGCAAAACACTCCAGCATGTGCTGAATTCCCTCAATTTCAATAGCACATAACATGTATTCAAGGAGATTTGCTGCCTGAGATGACCCTACGTATCATGTTCAACGCTTTGATGGATCAAGGCCTTTGGTTCCTGCATGGGTAGGTACGTGTGTGTTCAAGGAAGGGAGGTGGGCCAAAATTTGGCTGTGACTGGTCCAGAAATGCTTTGCCARGAGGAAGAAAAAGCAACATAAAGGGAAAGCGTGAGTAAAAAGATTGTGGGTTAAACTCCCACAGCCACCATGGAGGATAGCACTCATCCCATGGAGAACGTGCCTCCATTTCCCTGTGTGCCATGCACAGAGAGAGCCAGGATGGCCATCCCTACCTGGCTGGAGTCAGAGATGCAGTTGCTGTTGCTGCTGATCTGTGCTGGCGGTGGGTTGACGGAGATGACCGCCATGTGCTGCCGTGGGGGGAAGGTCGGTGATGGCTGGATCAGGGGAGGAGTGTGTCCAAAGGCTGAGCTCAGGCCTCTCTGCTGAGTCAGGATCTGCTGGTACGTCACGGGATTAATGGGGTGGGGAAAGCTGAATGCCGGGCTGCAGCAATAGGAGAAGGAAAAATGATGAGGAGTTATTTTAAACAATATTTATCACATTGGCTGATTCAAGTTTGGCTTCCTGGAGACTCCAGGAGACAGGCTGCAATGCCCCAGCTAGATGCCTTCAGTGGCACAATAAGCCTGACAGCCTGCCATACTGCAAAGACAGGATTTGTCTCGTGTGTGCCTCAGCAAACTTGTGAATCATTTCGGCCCATGTATCAGACTGATTGTAATTTCTTTGCTTCCTATGTTTAAAAACAGCCAAAGCCCTTGGCAGGGAGTGCAGAAGAGGATGGGACTTGGACACATCTGGCTTTGCAGACCCCGAGGCTCCCAGGTTTTCCTAGGCAGACCTATTCTGCAGACTCACAACTTCRGGGTTATGCTACCCTGGATATAAAAAACCAGCATCACCTGGCTCACCTGGCACAGATCACAGCAGGGATGAATAACTATACATTTAACAAATTCCAAAACCATGCAATTTACTCTGCATTCAGGTGAGGGGAGTGCTGGCTCAGGGGACTGCTGAAGTATGTCACCCTTCATATGTAGGTCACTGGTTCAGCTCCAATCTAGGTCAGTGGTGACTAGAAACACCACCAGCTCCTGGCTGCTTGGGCACTAACTGGGGGCAACAGGTCCACGCCAGGATGCAGCAGCCGACAGCATTAAAAACGAAGCTCTGCTTTTGGAAAGAAGGGGTTCACTGCCAGGGGGGAGTCCCCTTGGCAGAGATGGAGAAGCACGGGAGGCGCTCTGCTCCCTGTACTCCAGGCAGATGATGCACAAACTGTAGACTCTCAGCCCAAAAATCTATTGTTTGACACCTTTAAAATGTGGCTGTCCTGAACCTTTACCCTCATGGTATTTTCTCTCACATCACTAAAACTGCCTATGGTGTCACTGCTCAGAGAACGGGGCCATAATTAGCAACATGCTTCATTTCCAATTTTGCTTTTAGAGAAAATATTTATTGCTGGTGACCATACAATTAGTATTTCTGTTCCAAACCAGTTAATGACAACTTGACCAAAAGAATAAAGGGCAAAAATCACTACAGTGTAAAAGAGCTCTGGGAGTTAAATACATGCTGCAGCAAATGAGGTGTGATGACAGGCTGCTGCACAGCTTTCTTATGTTACAGTGAAGTCCAAAAATGACTTTCTGAAGTGCTACTAGGATCTGGGTCTGAGCGGGTGAGAAAGGATTTCATTCCTGCCACTAAGACACTGTTAAAATAATAACAAAAAAGTCTTTTCACCCCAAATTGCTGACAGTTATCCTGTTATATATGTAACCCATTTTACAATTCCTGACACTCAAGATACACCTTTAGAACACTGAGAAGAGTTTCAAATTCAGTATTATTACTTCATTATTCCCTTGGAGGCCAACAACTGACCATTGGGTCAGACTCTGCACTCTACTGATTTATTGAAAATACCAGATGCTACCCTGAGAAGCTTAAAATCTGAGTACAAGATGAGATGCTACAGGTATGCCCAGTTAAAGACAACAGGTGACAAGACTGGAAAAATATGATTACCAGACAAGGAGTTGCTATTTGTTTAAGTTAGCATTATGTTTGATTCTACAGTCAATTTCTAAATGATGCTGCCTGATAAAGTAACTGATAAAATTAATGTTACAGTTACTAATGGCAATGCCTCTGTTTTCCCCAACAAATTTTAGGAGTGCATGATCTTTATAAACCCTTGCTTTGCAACATCAGTGTTAATTAGAACTAACATTTTTAACAGCTAAGTAATAAAAAGAATAATAACATTGTGAAACTTGGGTGAAGCAATCACGGCAGGAATTGACAACCGCGAGCTGCCTAGTGTAAGTGCTTTTTAATTAAGGTTTGAGCAAAACTTTACTCAAGGGCTTAGATCTGTTTCAAATATGTTTTTAGAATTAGGCTCTTAAATCCACCCAGGCAACATGTTTTTTAAGGATGTGGACCAATAATTTGGAGAATACATTGGGGCAACCTCTTAAATCAGAGGGTTTCTTAGTCAGTCCAACCGCTCACAATGAGCATTTTTAAGACAAATTTATTCTCCGTTTCTGCTTGCAGGGAGGCATGATCATACTGTAATTACTGGAAATCTGGTAACCAATAATCCCAATCCAGCACCTCCCACCCCATATGCCACGAAATACCCTTCCACATGCAAAACCAGATGGGGGCTTTGATTTAATACACTACACAGCCCCAATGCACAAAAGCAGAGGTTGCGAGGAAGGGAAGGTCTCCCTTGCTGGAGGATCACCCCTCCTTTTGGGGGGACTGTTATGCAGCTGAACAGAGCCGGTCCCAAAGCTTTACCTGATTGTCCCAGCAGATAAATGGCCATAGGAGCCACTCGCCGCTGAACTGCTTCTGGAGTTGTTGATATACGCCACGAGAGAGTTTGGGGAGGTCCTGATCATCGTCTGGAGATCAATGCTGGCATCAGACAGCGGGGAGATAGACAGCGCTCGTTTTCGGCTTAATCTCGGAGTCACCCGTGGGCTCGAAAACCGGGACACTGTAGGAAAGAGAGACTTAGTCAGACAAAACCAGCGCGCCGCGGTGGGGCGGGAGGTGCTGAGACCTGCTGCACTCGTGACTGCTRTGGGATGTCCAGGAGCTGGGAGCGGTGCAGGGACCAGCTGCACTTTGACAGGAGGTTTCCTCTCTGCTGGGCGCTGAGTGACACGGGTCAGGCAGCATTGCGAACTCCTGCTTGCTTCTCCCTCCTCGGGGGATAAACAGAAGCCTGTCCATCACCGCCTTTCATCAGCACTAAATTAACTTAAAATTAAAAGGGAAAAGGCCCCGCAAGGTTTCCGTGAGCGCAGCCATCCCCGTTGACTCGGTGGCAGGAGCAGCGGGCCAGAAGAGCCGCACGTCAAAGCCGGGGTGACCCTTGGAAATGGTGCGTGCACTTGTGTGCGGAGGGAGCGGAAACCAAACGAGCGCGAGCACAATGCTGACCATCCAATTAACGACGAGGCGAGGCTCCAGGAGCCCCGAAAGTAAATTAAGAGTTTTAAGAAAACCAATTTGGCAGCTCAGGCACAAAGTTCAAGCTCTCCCCCTCCGAGGGGACCTGCCAGTGCCTGGACCCTATTAGCAACTGTCAATCATTTGGGCATGAAGTCATTTCCAACCCTGCCAGTCCCGTTCATGGATCTGCAATACGTGGCGAGTTACTCCTGTACGAATTTGGCCTTCCCCAGCATTTCGGCACTGCTAACTGGAACAACTGACTTCATCCAGAGGAAACTCTGCCCAGGCCTGACCCACCTGCAAATCTCCGGCGTGCCACGGACGGGAGCTGGGGATGGGCAATATCACAACATTCCCTGATACCAGGGTACCAGATCCAAAGCCTGCCTGAGCCCTAGCCCTGCCTGGAACGGCTCATCCCTCCAAAGCAATGAAAGCAGCGTTTAGGTCACCTATTTTTTAAAAAAAAACATTTCTAAAGGTAAAATATGCCACTCGGCCATGGGGTCCGGCTGGTAATCCCCATCATCCACCCAGGGGTGCAGGAGGGCTCATCTTCTCCAGCTCCTTCCCTCGATGAGCGCAGCACTGTATTACTATGTGGCTTTTCCAGCGGCGGTCTCCCCAGAAAGCTTGCTGTGGGTATATCCTGTTAAACACTGTGAATAAAACAGTAACTTGCCCAGACAGGCAATATGAGCTATTTTCCTCTAGTTGGTAGGAGGGACTGATTTTGGTTGCATATCACCAAATACAAGCCCGGCACTTTGCAAGAGCATAAACTTTCTTTCCTGACAACAGTGCTGGTATGCAAGAGGGTGAATGGGATGTACAAGGAGGTAAAATATATCCTGCCAGTGTGACCAAATAGTTCCTTGATTTGTGTTGGCTCGCAGAAGTTTGTGTCAACATTTCCCTGAGACCAGTGGCTGGTTTGCAGTCTCCCAGTCTCCACATGATTCACCCGTGTACCTAAGTGGCTCTGTCATTACCATGCCTGGGTGCTGTGTAATCAATGGGGTTTAGTACCACCGTCCCCTTGTTACCCACAATGTCCCTCGTTGCACAAGATAAATGACTTGCCCAAGGTCCCACTGGAAGTCCAAGGCTAAGTTGGTACTTGAACCAAGCACTCTTGTGACTTTTGTCCTATACCTAAGAAGCTTCAAGAGTTGCTAGGTGCAATACTGACAATATTGGGAATTTCTCCTAAAAATCAGGTCATTGCACATCTGCTGAACACATTCTTCTTATAGTATTTTGTATAACCACTTTTTGCAGCCCCACGGGGCGGGGAGAAGCTTGAAAACATGACTTAAGGATCAGGTAGCAAACAGAAAGAACACACGGGTCTGTAAAAATCACCTCCTGAGTGTTAAAGCTGTCCCATGATTTGGAGGGATTAGACTCAAACTTTCCTAACGCTTGCGGCTGGCAGTTTCCAGCCCTGTTCTGCCGTGGTGAGTGGCACTTCCCTTGGGAGCTGGAAAAGGAGCAGCCGGTTTGTAGAGGCACTATGGATACAAAACCAAAACGAGCAAACAAACTCCCCTCAGCAAAGGCTGGCCCTGCCTGAAGGCTGGAGTGGAGCRTTCCAAAACCTCACACCTGCTTCATGAAATTTGGGCCCTGCCAGAGCCCTGGACCGAGCAACATGAGGGTTGCATGTGTCTAGATAATAATGGTCAAAACTGTGCTCTGTCTGCAACATATTATGTATTGATTTGAACCAATTAAACTTTTTTTTTCTTTTTCTTTTTTTCTCTTCTCTTTTCTTTTCTTTTTTTTCTTCTGACTATAAAGCATCTTGATTCAATACATGGGCCATGACCTGGGAAGACCTGGGTGCTGTTCCCAGTCCTCCCCAGACATATCTCCTTGAGCAAGTTGCTGCTTCTTTCTGTGTCCCTATTTCCCAGTGTCATCTATTTAGATGAACTCCTATTTAGATAGGGTTTGTGTTTTATTCTGTATGTATTGCACCTAGTGCGATGGTGCTCCATCTCAGCTGAGTTGTCAGTGTTTCTGTCCTACAAATAATATGCATCTTTCCAGATATAGATATTGTTTTCTGCATTTGCATTCCCACAGTCTCCTCCTTCTCTAACAGAAGGAAGCAGGCCAGATTTGACAGTCATATTTATCTCTGTTACTCCCACACCTCAAGGGAGATCTGTTTATTAATGTGCCACTTCCCTTGATAAATTACTAAATAGAAAGAAAAGCCTTGTACTCATTTCTCGCTGTTCCTTCCCATGATTTATGTCCACAGTGCTGGTTCAGCCATTGGTCACCATTAATTTGCAGAGGGAAGAAGTCCTGATGTCCAACAGAAACCTGGGTTTTCGCAGTGCATCCAACGTGGGCACCCCTCTCCGCTGCACACAGATACGTCATTTTTTCCCCATGTAAAACTCCGCTGGAAGCTGTCAGATTTGCAAGCTGGCTTGGGACTTCTCCAGCCCAAAACCAGTAATATGCATTGCATTACTGTCCRCTCTAATTTAGATCTTGCGAGTACCTTGGGCTATCTGAAATGTTTGATAGCAGATCCAATAGGTTGGGCTGATGCTTTATACAAAAGCCTCTTAGGTCTTGTGGGCTTCCAGGGAAAGCTGTGACCTAAAATCTTGCTATGGATGAACAATTCCTCTCTTCTCAATGACAGCCTGACCAAGGTGCCCGGGAAGGGAAGCATATGGGAAACGGAAAAGGAGTTTAACCACACGAAGAAGCGCTCACTAGTGCATTTAGGAAGAGGGAATCTTTTCAAAATTATTATTCAAAAGCAGATTAGCAGCACTGGGATCATTCTTAATAATARAATTGGCCTGACCTAATCCCCTGATCTGAGGACACTGAGCACGAATGTTAAATGATACCAGGCAGCAGCAAAGATAAGCATTAGTGTAGCTGTACACATAGGCAAGGTGTTCAATATGGGCTGACTGACAGCCACTTGAATACGTAAGCAAAATCCTCTGTTGCCTGAGGTCCAGTGATGTTTCAAAGGAAAAACCACATACAACTTCTTCAGCAGTGACTGTGCCCAGAGAAGTAAATGAAGGCAGGATCCATTTTTCAGACACAGAGACAGAGAGCCTCGGGAGGATTTATCACTAACCCCCTCCCTCGCATCTCCCCTTCAAAAATGCTGACTTATCAAAATGAACAGGGTTAGTTTTAAGACCTTTTTGATGTTTGGAAAATCTGTTAGGGAAAGAGTTTCCAAACTGTCAGAGTACCCCCTTCAACACTCTTGAACGAAAAAAATCTGGTATTTTTATGTTGTTGTTCTAAAAGATGTTTTGTTGAGAAACATAAAGTCATCATAGGTTAAAATGAATTTTGAAAAGGTCACAAATTGAATTAAAAATAGGAAATTATTTTAAAATTAATTCCACTCATCTGCCAGAGTTTCAATTTTTAAAATTAATTTCTCTGTGCCTCTCTACCTCAGATGGAGACCTTTTTTACCTTCAGTTTATTTCCCTTGAATACTTCTGARAGACAGGAAAACCCTTTCTCACCCAGATCCAGAAAAAAGTGATGGGCCAAAGCCCACAAGCAAAACAAGAAACAAGACAACTCCATGAGGTACTCAATACCATTGCCTCCTCTGGTGYTCAATAATATTTCCAGCCAAGTACATTTACAGCATGCCCAGAATGGGTGTTCTTTGGTGGTGGCTATTCCTGTATCAATTTGCTCTGCTGCTTCTACCTCTCATCTTGAATAAACACCTRTTAAAGCCAGCAGATGCTTTCTGTTGACTGCCATGGACTTTGGAACATGGAATAAATATGAATTTAAAAGCTGACCTAGAGACACCCCTGTTTGAGCCATCTCATCTTTACTTCCAAACTAATTCTTTCCCACTTGGAAAACATGCTATGTTTATATGCTCACTTTTTGGACATACTAACAGCTCGGTTAGTATTATATTCAGTGTATATTAAAAGAATCAGCTCTGAATGGAAGAAACTTGATTTTTTTTTTTGTTGTTTTTGCAAAAGCTAAAGATACCTGCTTAGAATTCGAAACTCTTTCAGATTTCAAGCAACAAAAAAAATATCCTTTGGCCTGAAGTAAGACACAGGAAATTTTAAGCCAAAAGACTGTCCCCATCTCCCTACACTCTCAGAGTTAGGAGGAGATTAAAACGGAGATGTGAAGTGGTGAACGGAAAGGTGCAGTAAAGGTTGAGCCCAAAGCTCTAGGCATTGGCGATAGTGGATGGCAGTCCATGAAGGTCAATAAAAAATTTACCATAGGCCTTTGCCCCCTGCTGCCTCTTCTTACAGAAAGTCAATTCCAGATACATTTTATAGTGTTTTAACTGAAGCACACTGGCCCTTCCATATCATTTCATACACAGACCCAGATACACTGCCTGTCACGGGCTCAGCTCTACATGCTAGAGAATAAAAATAACCCACATATTTTAAAAAACATTTTAAAACTGCCTGGAATAACTTTTCAGTAGAAAAGGCTTGACTTTACAGCAGCATTACCTTTGCAGGGTAARTGTAAATGCCACAGCTCACAACTGCAAGCCATTTCTCTCCTGGAGGGGTTTAAATAAATACCCCATTTCTAAACTAGCAAGAATTCAAGGCTGAATTTTTAAGTGACACTGACCACATCTGCCAAAGCCCAGTCCTCCAGCCAGCCTAGAGCTGGGAAGAAAGTCCAAATTTCTTGGTAAAAAGGTAGAAGTTTCCTTGGCAGTTTCCTACACGGTCTACGAATTATCACATCCATGGWTTGCTCAGAAACTGGGATTTTCTTCCCCAATTTAGATTTATCCACAACAGGCCAGTGACGAGCCAAATGGTCAGCCTCTCATTTTTACACGTGTCAGCTTGTGCTCTGACTCCCGTGGCTGCTCCCAGCGCTGTCGTGCGAGATCAGGATCAGACCCCGCAGGGCTCATGTGGTAGGCGGGAGCAGAGGTTCCTGCTCCGACCACTCGCCGTGGCTGTGGTCCGTCAGAGGGACATTAGAAGAGATGGTTTTCCTGGAGGGAGATTTCAGACCTCTGTATTGCATGAGAAATAGTGGCAGCAAAGCCCTCCTGAAAGGAAATGCCAGGCACTCAGTGGGAGCTCCTTCAGGGCAAGGAAATCTCAGGCATCTCTTTACAGACAAGCATGTTGCCGTGATCTTGATGGCAGAGGGACATCGGGGGAATCTGCTTCCAAACGGCCAAGCCCGTAAGGCACGTGGGCTGCAGATGGTTCCCCCTGCTCCTCACTGAAACATGGCCAGAGCCACCGCTTACCCTGCATCCCCTGGCCAAGCCCCGGGATAAATACAGCATTATCAAAATGGTCCCTCTTCCTGGCTGCTCACCAAGAAGACTCCACCCAAAGCATACAGAAACATCCCCCCTCCTCCCGTTGTCAGAATAAATCCAAGGGCAGCATAAAAACACAGGATGATCCCTTAATCAATAAGCAGCAGCAATAAACTACAAACACTCTTTGCATAACCAGTTCCTTATTCCCCTCTCCCCTTCTGCAGCGGCAACACACATCTTTCTTAGACTGCAGCAGATGCTGGACATTTGTTCTGGCACCAGATGCTGTCCTGGGACCCTTCTTTCTTCCCTCCCCAAGGCCCAATCAACTTCGCAGTTCAAGGAATACTAATGCTTCCCTCAAATCCTCGCTGAAAGACAAGGCTGCATTCTTCTACTCCCAATCCACAAGGTAACTGTTTAGACGACCCAACTTGCATATGTAAATTGAATTCTTTAGAAACCAGAGTACAGCAGGATTCCAGACAGAGTGCTTATGGGATGCTCTGGGACTTTTTCTCTCTTCTGTGCATATTTTTCTGGGGAGGAAAACAGCGTCGCTGGCTAGAAATGGGTGGGAAATCGTTTCCCATTCTCTGAACCTTTTCTGAGATTTCAGCAAGTTTCCATTCTGTGCTGGGACAAAGAAAACAAAAAAAAAAGATCTTTCAGAGTTTTTAAGGAAGCGACTACAGGGCGCGCCGTCTGCCCAGAGTAGCCAACAGCTGGCTTGTTTGGGAAGTCATCTGCGATCCAGCATATCCAGCCTGCAAACCCCGAGCTGCTGGTCCCTCAAGCCCCAGAAAAGGCACTTCTTTCCCAGGACGCCGTGAGGCTGGGCTCTGTCCGTCCATCCTGATGGAGCAGTTGGTTCACATAAACCTGCTGGAGGGGAGTCCTGAGCTCACCTCTCACAGACATGCCTGCTGACTGCAGTAACCACTGGGCTGCACTGCCAGCCCTGCTCCTTACCCCGATGGCTATTAAATCATTTACTTGAAGTAGAAAGGCTCCAGCAACACTGACTGAAAGAGGCCAGTGAAGCTGAATCACTGTTTGACTTGGGGGAATAAAGTCTTGCTTGATGATTTGCCCACATCCCAGGCAACTGTGCCAGCCGCTAGCCCGCTGGCTCTCCTGGGCTGAACAAAGCCTTTTCCCAGTTAAACTGCTGGTCTTGTTCAAGACATTCGTGACTGCCATGCACCAGGAAGCAACAAACAGGGCAGGGATCCCGCCTCTAGCTCCACAACTGGATGAAATGCCATGACAGCACTGCAGGGTCATCCCTGCTGTCAGTAACTGTAAGGTTGCACAAACACATATATGCAGCCCTCCTGACCTGAGTGACTACCTCTGTGCAGTGCTGCTTGGACGTAAGTTGAACTCAAGACCTTTTCCCCCCATTCTCTGACTCAGTATGGGCAACCCACTTACACTTTCAACACTGTGCAAACAGAAGTGATGTTGTCTGATGATGGTCTCTGCTTCCCACCCTGGCCCTGAGAGTCCTTATTCTGAAGATCAGGGTCTTGTTCCCAGATCTGCCACTGCTCTGCTCACTGATCATTTGATCTCCTTTCTCTTCGGGGTCTCCAGTGATGAAACAGCTTTGCTTTGTACAGTACTTTGAAATCTTCTGATGTACAGGGCTATAACAGTACAAGCATCGAGTCAGTCTGGATACGCTCCTCTTGAGAGCAAATGGCACCTCCTGAAGGGCTGAGGGTAATCACAGGAGCCCTTGTGCTTAGGAAAAAAAAAAAGTCAGATGCACTAAACATGCTCAGAAAGTTGTAGTCATCTCCAGGTTCATCTGTGCTCCCCACCAGTCTTTACTGCCCCAGGGATGCTCTTGTGCAACCACTCTGCCACCTGGAATAATCCACCATGTGGCACCCACTTCTAGAATAAAAATGCAAAAAGATTGTTTTGATCTGGTGAATAGATCCTGTAAATTAGTCTCAAAAGTGTCCCACCAGCAATGTTGTGACATTGGAAAGCAGGCTGGAAARTGCAGGCTTTCCAGAAAATGGATTTAAGCCTGGATTCAAACTCCGCTTTTGAATTTAGAGTCCCTGTTTGAATGACATAATGGAACAGGACAGCTACCTGAAGGGTTATTTAGTCTCCACTGGCACTGGCCTGAAGACCCCAGCAGTCTGGTGCATAAAACTTGAATTTGGTCTACTTTAGTGGTTTAACTACTTCTAGCTGCACAGTGAAAACCCTGCTAAAGAGATGCAGCTCTGGGGCACCCTAGCTCAGTCACCATTGAAACACTCAGCAGACCTGACACATGGTCCGTACCAACAAGCTCCAGCCAACACTGATGCCCTAGACCCTAGACACCTGATGGGATGAAAAAACACCGACAAACATGGAGGCATTGAGAAATTCTCCAAGAAATGCAATTATAGCAACCAGAAGGGCCCAGGTATGTGTCTGTGGAAGAACTACCAGTGTCTAGGGCTCCCATGGACCTGAAGATGTTTGGAGGTGATGTGACACTGAATAGGCCAGTTTTAATATATGCTTATCTGCTTCTTTTTCTTTTGCAGGTGCCAGTGTTATCACATACGTGTGATGGCGCTGCATGTGGTTTGACAGGAGCTACCCGTATTTTCAGCAAACTAATTCTTCTGGGCTCTCTGGGAAGAAAAGGGCTCTCTGAATGAAAGATACTGTGAGGCCGTGACTCATTGGGTTTTTATGCATGCTACTGATATTCTTGTCTCAAAAAAGCACCATAAGAGGATGCTTTATTAAATAAGTTCAACTATTTACTTAGTCCCTGCTGATTTAAATTTTTGCAATAACTTTCTAAAAAGAGACGGAGACTCTGGTTACTCAGCCAGTGTTTCAGAGCCATCCACTTCAGCCTCCGCCTTGATAATGCACAATTCTCTCTTCTCTCCAGCTGATGGATAAACCCAAACATGTAGAGCAGCGACTGGCTGCTGCTCCTTTTCACATTTTTAAAAAGTACCCCTCCGGTGTCTCATGTCATATCCTCATGACGTTTGAAAGTTTTCATCTCACTCAGAGCATGTGAAGGCCCAGAAAAGGCTTTCCAGTTACTAATCAACAAAGCTTTACCGAAAGATCAAAATAAATGCGTGGTGAGCCCTGGCTTTCCAGTGAGTAATGGTTATGAGCTTGGCTGCATGAAAGCGGGACCTTTGATAGGTGATTTACTCTAGAGCTGTTTTCAGGAGAAGGCAAGTAGGAAGAGAGTCTTCTGCCAAGGGGAGTATCTCAGACGACTTCAGATAAAGACTGATCTTCAGCAAACCGGAGGATGGGCGTCTTGGTGTGCCGAGAGTCAGCCTGCGCTAGTATGAAAACAGTTGTGTTTGCTTCCCTTACTGGCTGTTTATCTGGCACTTCAGTGAGGCACCGCTGGTCAGAGATGGACTAATAAGGAGGCAAGGAGGAAGGAGTCTTGTTCATGAGCCCAAGGAGAACTTGGCAGGGCTGGTTTGCACCCATCTGCTATAACCACAGACATTAACCCTTTGGAGGGAAGACAGAGCAGTCTTACTGACCAGCTGCTTTGTAGCAGAGAAGCTCGGAATATATTTTGGGTGTTAGAGGCAGGATGGTACCAAGGAGCATGTGTTCTCCTTTTCAGACTAGGATCCAGGTGCCCGATCAATCTAGGAATTGGCAGCAGAAAATGACTATTCAGGTAAAACTTCCGCAGCAGCTGCAGACGAGAAATTGTTTTTTCGTTAGAAATATCTATAAGCCCCTATCACTGAACAGCCAGAGCAGCTTTTATCATTCTAAACCAGTCACTTTATGAAGCAACAAGACCGCAAAGTCTTTCATCTTAAAAGCTCAACAACAGAAACTTTGAAGCGATAATGAAATGATGCAGATCTCCACTCCAAAAATTATAATGGTCCACAGGCAAATCCAAAGGCAGCCCAGGAAACAGAAGCCGGTATCTGAAAGTCGAGCCGAGACTTCTCTTTCTTGCAGAAGAAATAATTCCCAAACTTCCCTCTGTAATATCTGTGCAACCCCAGTTCTTACAAGACATGGCATGAAGTGAAAGGAAAGAAATTTCTAACGGCTCTAAAAATCACTTGGACCTCGGATACATTTCCACATAGATTTTACCCATCTCACCAGGGCAGCAGTCAGGCTGCAGGGGTGACTTAGCACCACAGTGTCTAACATGATTTTATTTCTTCTTCGTTTAGCCAGGAGCCAGAACTTTCTGGGCTTACAATGCCTGATACTAGCATAAATACCACATTCCTGCAATTTTTTTCTCCTGCGAAGTACTAACATATCCTCTCCGCCCTGGCTCCCCATTAACATATTTTTTCTCCTTGGGGACCTGAGAGGTCCCAACTAAGATGAGGAGTCCATCGTGCTGAGCATGGCTATGCATGGAAACAGCCAGCCTTTGCCCCAGACACCAACCACCCTAAACCTGAGGGCAGACAGCGTGGGATGGGGAGCTGGAGCTGGAGCTCACCCCCAGGGATGGTGTGGTCACCCGCGGCCAAGGCAGCGGGATGGCAGCAACACCCTGCTCGCTGGACCAGCCCGTCTCCTACCCGTGCAGCAGCCACGCCACCCTCCCAAAGAGGCCACAACATATGTATTTCAAATTATGTCTATTTTATACATATATATGGAACAAGGCGACCTTTTTTAACTAAATTATAGTGCAGCACCGGTGGGTTTTGGCAGGGCAGAGGGACCACGTACAGCAACTTCCACCTGGAGGACAGCCCCATCCATCTGTCCCAAAATTTCAGCCGCGCCGAGGAGGACCCAGACCAATACTCACCATCGACGGGGCTGAGGTAATCGTGGAGGTGGGCTGTGCTGGCTGCTCCCCCACTCTGCATCAGGAGGTCCCCGTAGGGGTTCGGGTGGCCGGCCATCAGCGTCATTTGGTGGTAGTAGTCAGTGGGGTTGGCTCCCGGCGGTGGCGGGGGCAGCCCAAAGAGACCTCGCTCCTTCAGGTGCTCGTGAGCCACTGCCGGAGCCACAGGCGAGGAGAAAAACATGGGGAGAAGGTTCCCACTGCAACGTTAGACCGCGGCGCTGACGTTGGCGGCCCCGTCTCCCCCCCGCGCCCCCCACCAGCCCCGGCCGCACGGCTCTGCATAGGGCTCTCATGACGTGGGCTTGGGCGTGCTTCTGCGGACAAAAGAAACTAAGCTGGGGCCTCTGCATTCCTCCATTTCCGCAAATTTATAAACAATCTCTCGTTCCCCCTTCTAATAATCCTCCCGTTCGGACGCAGCCAGCACCCCGAGGAGGGGGGAGAGGGCCCAGCCCGCCGACAGCAGTAACCCTGTCAGCATTAACATCCCTCCCTATTAGGAAGGAAAGACAAATGCAGCCCAGTTCCCGATAGCAGCACGAGGAAATTAAAGCCAAGGTCTAATGCATAGAGCTAGGTTTAGTGTCTGGCAGCATAAAACCATTTTGGCTGCCAAAGCCAATTATGCTCACTTTCTCTCAGCTGTAATTTTTCAAATCTGCCTCCCCACCCACTTGCCCCATTAACTTATTTACCACCGCCTTAAAAAACCAAAAGAATAAAAGGAAAAGAAAAGCAACCCAACACAATGCCTTTTTTTCATAGCAAATAACGAAACTGGCTTTGGAAGGGGAGGATGGGGCAGAGCACATGCACGTCAGCCATCAGACCTCTCCGTGGTGGGCGGCTGGGAGTTCGGATGACGTTTTGGGGGAGGGAAGAAGACGCATGCATCTCACCATCACCCTAGCGATGGGGTTTTTTTAGCCATAGAAGATGGTTTTATGCTGCCAGACACTAAGCCGGGGGCCTTGTTGCTCTCTGGTACACTTTTCTTTGTGGCGGCGAAGGGCCGCTTGCCCCCGCAGCAGCTCAGGAGCCGAGAGATGCTGGGGTTTGCCGGCTGTGCAGAGTCCGGGTCCCCAAACCCCGGCTGCTCCCTGGGCACTGAGCCAGCTGCCTGCAATTGTGTAATGAAGCACTTCTGATGAAGTAAGTCATGACTTGCACCTCCCCAAGTGAAAGCAAAGTCGTGCATTTTCCCCTTTCCCTGCTTGGCCGTTTTTGTCCCCAGCTCCCCAACACAGGGTCTGCCAGGGCTTGGAGAGCATCACCACCTCCGTGTGCACCCAGTGCCAGCTCCCCACACGCCCTTGCCTTCTCCCTAAAGTTGCTGCAGGGCAGCTCAGGAGTAAGGAGGAAGAAAGTACAGCCCCTCTCCTTCATCCGGGAGCCATCCTGCCCCAAGACACAAAGCCAACAGGGGATAACTCAGCTGGCGTTGCCTCATCTCTGCAACATCAGTCCCAGCCAGGCCAGGCAGCTGGAGCGATTGTGACCCTCTTCGGGGGAAGCAGGGCTCCCGGTAGAGACATAAGAGCAGGGAAGCTCGTAAGAGAGCCGAGAGTGCTGCAGAAAGGAACGTACTTTAAGCAAAATATTTATAATATGATCCAGCGGTAATAGCTATTCTCACGCTCTGCTTTCTCAGTGCAATGATGCAAAACAAATGTGTAGTTAAAGGGGAAAAAAAAAAAGAAAAAGAAAAAGAGACAGCTCTCCCACTTCAGAGAGCAGCTGCGGAGCCTTTGCAGCTGTAAATCCCCGGGTTTTAGGGAATTTCAGTGCTGGTGAGCTACAAAATCGCTGCAGTACCAGTAGCACAGCGTCTTACCGTCGGCGGGGCTGAGGCCTCTGGCAGCAGAGATGACGGAGAGCGTGGGGCTGCCGTGGACGGAGCGGAGGTAGTGCTCCATGTGGGGTGCCACGTAGGGGTGCGGCGGGCTGAAGGGTGACTCGCCGGGCCCGGCGGGGTGTGGAGACAGGCGGATGAGGGAGATGTCGGAGATGACGGGACTGCCGCTCAGGGGAGGAGGCCTGGGAAGGAAACAGAGACACGCCGTCACTCACAGCCTCCCTGGAGCAGGCATGGCCGTCTGTTGCCCTTCTCCCTCCCACCCCACCGCCTTCGCCCATGAGGGAGGAGGTTGAGGATGTGGTGGGAAAAAACACCCCTCTTGGCATATGCAGGGCCTGAAGCCAGTGCAAGCTTCCCATGGACCCGCACCCGCACTGCACTAAACATGTATTTGTGCAAGGTGGCTCACCCCAGCGTGGCTACCTTGAAAAGGGGCATGAGCTGCTTCAGGCACCACCTGCACATGCAGGCTGCATGGAGCACGGCCCGTGCTAGAGATCTCACCCCGTCTCCTTGCACAGGGAGGCTGGCTACGTGAAGATGTTCGAGGTGAACCCAGGGTTTGCAAGCTCCTCGCTGCCCCTGGGTATCCAGATGTTCAGTGCTGCCACGTGCAGACAAAGCCCCGGACAGGGGCCTATGAAAGGATGCAAAAGGCGCAAGGAGTACTTATATGATCTGGAGACGATGTGCTTTTCTTGGCCCAGCGTGCCCAGCTCGGCCAGTGCCGGCAAAGCAGCCCTCCCTGCCTGCGTCCATCACGGCTTGCACAAACCTCCTTGACAGGTCGGCAGTACGGTTCAGAGGGCAAAAGTTCAGGAGAGGTTTTATTGCATGCTTTCTGGGGGCCACCTCTGTTAAATCCCTCAGATCTTCCTCAGGCCAAGTGTCACCTGAGAAAGAAGTCAGTAAATGCTAAGGGATTCAGCAGGTAACAAAAAAAAAAGTCACAGGCATGTTTCAGCACTCGAGCAGTTTTTTTTAGGGTGAACAAAGATGGAAGAGAAAGTGCACGGACATCTCCCAGACACGTCTCCTTCTGTACCCTCCAGCCTTTTAGACAAACCGCAGAGGGTGCAAGGAGGATAGAGAAAGTTACACACCCTGGCCTGATAAGCAGAAAATCTGAGCTAGACACCAAAAGAGGCAGAGCTGTCCTTAGGCAAAATGAAAGAGCAAAATCTGCTTTGCATTAGCTCTCTCTGTACTCACAGACTGCTGGACGCAGAGCTGGTGTGGAGATGCAGGTCACGGCAGGGACAAYGTTCGTCCCTGGCTGGGTGCTTTGGCAAAGCTGAGGGAGATGGATGTGCACCCCATGGGGCGGCACCCAGGGCACAGGAGACCACAGGGATTCGGGGTTTCAGAGGTCAGGGATCTGGGACGTGGGCTGAGCTAAGGGACGGTATTACAAAGGTCCTTCCCTAAGAATATCCAAATATGCCATCAGCGAGTGCATGTAAGATCCGTCTCTCCATGCACAGACAACCACAAACACGAGGGTCTGAGCAGTTTAGACATGCCACCTGCATCTCAGGATCTCGGTCCCACCCTGCCTTATCAACAGTTCAGGTGCATTTTAATTTATTTGTAATACTTGCATATCAACAAAACCACACAGAAATGTAATATAAGCTTTGCAGACTTATTCAGCAGTTTACGAGCATGTTTGTCTTTGTTTGATCTTCCGTGTGTTTCTCTGTCTTTCTGATAAATTAGTAAACCTTGTGGCTTTTTGAACACTTTCTGCTGATGGGTAGTAAATTAAATGCCTTTTAAAATATTTATAGTTCAAAGTACTTTCCTGTAGCAATACACTCCGTGGCTTACTGGTGTGAAATACAAGGCAGTGAAAACCTATCAGATATAAAGGACTTGTGGAGATGCACTGCCACCGACACACACACACGCTCGTCAGACCGAGACCGGGGTTTCGCTAGAGGAACACCCACCAGCATCGAGCCTGTTTTCTTTTACGGCACTGAAAGACAAACTTATGATGGCATGGCTATTTCAGACCTCATAACCTCCCCACCTGCATCGCTATGGCATTTTGTTACCAAAATTATGGGGCGACCGACGTCCCTCTCCAAGTCACTCTCTGGTGCCTCTCGCCATGATGTCAGCCGTGGCGGCGGCAAGCTCAGGAAAGCTGCAGCCGAGGCCGCCGGGGCTGGTTTCTGTCGAGGCTGCTAATAAAGGCGGCCGAGCACGGAGCCGACCAATTTATTTCTACTGGGGAGGAGGGAGAAGTGAATCAAAGTCTCTGTTCCAGATTTAGTTTCAATTCATTTCTAATAATCTCCACCGCCTCATCTGGAAAAAATGAAACAGGATTAAAAAAAATGATGTCATTAAGAAAACATCTGACTAATTTTTCTTCTGACGAAGACTTAATATAAGTGAGGGGGGATGTAAATTAAAAGCAGCCCCAATCTTTCCTGGGCCACAGAGCCTGCCTTAATACATAAGCCATGAAAGAAGTTTTCTTACATATACAATAAGTTCCCTCTTTCATCAGTACTCACAGTTTCTCCCCAAAGGGTTGTGAACTTCTTTGATGCAGGCTTGAAACTATGTATTACCAGGTTTACGAGCCTTCGGAGCCTCCGCTGATCAAACTGTGAGGCCGACATCTAAAATGTGTATAACAATATGAAGGGTTTGCTGTTCATTTTCTCTGTGCTAAATTGGGCAGAAATGCTGGAGTCCCTCAGAACAGGAAAACTCCACCCTGGCCAAAAAGGTAACACTGGGGAAAAAATCAAGAATTCACCCAAAATGCATGCAGCTGGAGACCCGGGCAGTGTTTCAGCATGAGGCTGACCGTGTGCGTAAAGACCGGGTTGGAGAGCAGGCTTCTCCTTACGGCTCTGCTTAAAGCACCTCCTTGTCGCATCTCTCCATCTGTGGACTAGGACAGCCATACTCTCAGCCAGGCCTGGCTCCTGTAAGCCCTCCCAGGCAGGGATCACCTCTCACCGTTGCACACCTACAATTCTAGCAAAGCATCATCCCATGGCRCAGCACGTCCCAAAATAACATGGCTTCCAGTAGCTGCCTACCAGGAATGGCTCACTCAGCCGGAGAGATCCTCTGCTCCTAACTCCCCAAAAGTTTGATTTTTCCCCTTTTTTTCCAGTTGCACCACTGGCATTATTTCTTACCTAATCCCCAAGCCCCAGATTGTGCCATCACATCGGCACTCTGCAAATACACAGCAAGAGGCAGACATAGCCTCACAGGTCTGCTCCTAGACTGACAAAGGGACAACAACTAGCTGCTGCTTTTTAGAGAGTGGCTTAAATGGGGGAGACATGAAGCGATGCTGGGGGAAGGTGGTTCTGCCCCCACGCCCAGCTCACCTCCCGGGAAAGTGGGGCTCCCCATCCCCATGCCCCGAACCCCGCAGCGGGACAATCTCCAGCTTGGTGCGGTGAACCAGCCTGTGCAATGGTGCCACGGTGCCAGAGCTGCRTTTCTTGATGTGTCCATAGAGCTCCCTGCCCAGACCTCCGCTATCCATACATCACCCCCTGCTCCCTCCCTGGATCCCGCAGATGGCATGAGGAAAACACCCCAGCGCCTGGGGGAGAGCTGCCAGCTCTGCTGAAGCCAATGCTGTAAAAACCTTGCTGTCTGCAGCGGGACGAGGGATTTCACCTGACCATGTACATTTCTGAAGAAACTGGGATTCTGGTTTTCAAATAGGCTAAGGGAATTGGGTGTCCAAACGCCATTAAATTTAATGGGAGCCAGGGGCCTGTTTTCCCCACGGCTCCGGTGAGAAGCCCAGGCTCTATAATTAATGCTCAGGACTTATAGAGCAATTTTCATCTCTGACGAAGCACGCAAGCCCGGATTCATTTCCTCCCCCACCCAGGAGAGGCTCTCCCTTCCCCACTCTCTAACAGAGGGAGATACTGAGGTGGGGGAGACATTACCTGACCCCATCTAAGGGCTGCGGGGCTTCATGGTGATGCTGGGGGCATGCATGCTGCTAAAGGCTTTACAGAGCAGGGTCTTTACCGGTGCAGTGGATAACCATCCTCAGAGAGCAGAAATCCTTGCACTATTTACCTGGCTCCAGCTGCCTGCAGAGCGGGACCGTGGGACAGCGGGTACACGCAGCAGCGGAGGAGCACGACCAGCACAAGGAGGGCTACCAGCATCTGAGAGGTGACGCACACTGCCAGTGGGACACTAGGAGATTTTCGGTGGTTTCCCAGGGGCTGGTCACTCCTTGACAGTCCTTCACCGGGGAAAAGAGATCTGCTTAACTTTCCTGCTGCCTGGGTTTTGCTGAAAGGAGCTCCAGCTTGTGTGAAGCTCCAGAGTCTCATCCCAAAGGCTGGGAGAAGGAGCTGGTAGTTTTTCTTTGGAAAGCAAGGCAAAAAAATTCAGCCTGTGGTTTTCAGTGAGGTGGACCAGTGTGTCCCTGTGTGTGCCTCGAAGCCTGGCAGGCACTTGCCCCCTATGCCGCTGCTCACAGGAGGTGCGTGTGTGCTGCGCTCGGTGCATCGCAGCACTGAGAAAGGATCCTCGTGGTCCCATGGTGGAGGAGCATCATCATCTCTGAGGAGCTGGGCTGAGCTCCTGGGAAGGGAAACCCCTCAGGGACTGGAAAACCAGTGCTGGCTGCTATGAACAGGGCCTTGTGGTGACTTTTTCTCATCCCGCTCTCCCCCTGCGGTCATGCACCAGCAATCCCAAAATCTTGTGTGGTGGAGATGCGGCACCATCTCCCCGCTGCTGCATGCAGGTCTGGAGCCTCTGCAATGGGCACCCAGCAATGAATGCAACAGTTAAAGAAGTTGCACATTTCTGAAATAATCTCCATTGGTTAAATAAAACCCAGAAAAATGGGGACAATTAAGCAGCACTAATGTCCCGTGACTAGTCTAAATTAATACTTACGTGCCAAATATATTCATTCAGTGGAAAACAAAGGGCTGAATACTTTTCCATATGCTTAATGGAATATGGACACTTGCAGGCAATTGTTTTGCTGTACAATAAAAAGCTGCATAGCTGCTACACAGAGATGGAAACTAGGAACAGAGCTGCTCATGGGGAGAGGTATCATAGCCTGGTAGAGTTCTGCTATAAGAAAAAAGTTTTTAAAGCCAAAAATCCCCTCTAAACCCCACATAAAAATCCTTGCTTTTGTTTTGTTTTAAATAAAACCTCCTGGCCTGGTTTTTGCAAGTCCTGTGTACCCAGAACACCACCCAAAGTCTGCACGAGATGGAGGAGAGCCATATGGATGCCCGAAAAAGGGACCGCGCTCGTGGCAGACACTCTACACATGGGATGCCAAAGCTGTGTCCAGCAGGAAACCTAAAATGCCCCAGGATTCATGCTAAACGATTCAGTCTAAACAGCTCTCGCCAGCCCCTCAACTTCACCTCTGTTTATTTCTGATTTAAAGTCCCTTACAACAGGAAGGGCGAGAGGTCATGACACTTGTGCGGTACCCTCAGAATTAAACCCCACGAGGTCCCTCGAAACAAGGTACCTTTCAGAGGTCAAACCTGGGCCACAACTATCGAATTCACATGGCATTTGATTATTCACAAAGATTTCCCCCCCTCCCATTTTTTTGGCTTGGAGAGCGAAGGATGCGCTGGGAGAAGCGGCACGGAGCTGCCTTGTAGCCGCCTCTCCCCCAGCCGCTGCCAGGGAGCGCGGGGCAGCCCAGTAATGAGGCGACGGGGAATCACTCACACTTGCCAGCTCTCCCGGCACTGCAACAAGTTGATAATTATCCAGTAAAGTGATGCTCAAATATAGGGCTATCAACTCGAAGATGCCAGCTTATGTGTCCCACTGGGAAGAGATCGGGATGGGGATCTCTCTCAAGAGACGTCACTGCTAACTCCCAGCCCTGCCCTGCCGGGATGCTCAGCACAATTCATTCTATTTCTTTTTCCTGTATTTTCTCAGCTTGAAAATGGGGTTAATAATATCTTCTTTCTTTTTCCATACCCACAAAAATGAATATTATAGAAAATCAGAGCTATCTTTGCTAATTCAGCAGTTAATGCACTCACTTGTAAGAAGCTGTGAAGCTGGACAAAAATTGCTAAAGCTTCTCTGCAGAAATTCAACAGACCCTTCAAGCAGTTCCCGTTTTCTCCTTTCCCCTCCAAAATAGCTTTGAGGCATGGAAAGCATGAAAAATAAAAAAGATATTTTAACAGTGAGGGCAAGTTCCCATTAGATGGGTTTATGGAGGGAAGTGGTAAATTCAGCACTGCTGCAAGACTTTATGGCAAAACTAGATGTTTTTCTAAAAGATGGGGTCTAAGTGTACTGCAAGGTTTGGAGTTTTAATAGTAGGAAAGAGTAATTTCTCCCACTGTAGAAATTAAAGGGGGGGAATCCTATGGCCAGTGTCGCAAATGTCAGATCAGATAACTGCAGTAATTGCGTTGGGCCTTAACAGACACAAATCTCTGAATATAAAATCCCTTATTTGTGGATCTGTGGTTTGGGCACTGCTTTGAGAAGAACTTAGGTAGACACTATGAAAAATCCCACCATGCATCCATTGGCAATGGTAGTTGTCTAAATACCTTTAAAAATCACGTCTTAAAGTCTAACCTTGTACCACTGAAGTCAAAGGAAACTGCCACTGATGGCAGGAGCAACAAGAACAGCCTCCAATTCATCGATTCCTCTGTTTTCCATCTGCACCATGGAAACAGTATCGTCATCTAAGGTGGGTGCCATTATCTTAGCACAATTTTTTTTCCATCCCTTAGAAAAACATATTTGAGACTTAATGCAACTTCTAGTGTATGAGGTCAATTTAATGTATTTGCTCCAGGTAAGAAAAAGGATTTTTTTGTTTCCAAATTCAAAAAAAAAGCTAAACAACTTTTATTCTTCCTTTCAAAAGACCATTCCGTTTTCAAACATACCTGACTTCAATCCTAAGTTTAAAATATCTAAACCCAAGAACAAATGGAACAAAAGATTTAATTTCACCTGATATAAGAGTATTATTATTTTTTATCAATGAAATCAAAAGTATTTTGGTTTAGAGCTTGAAACTTTTTTTCCATCTAAGGTCCACCAGAAGTTAACAATGTTCTTAAGCTCACAGGTTGTTGGCAGCATCATTTGGGGGGAGCGAATTTGTGAGCCTAAGTACAGGAACAGGCCCTCAAATTAGAAACTCTCCTAACTACATATGGTTTCTTATTGCATTTATGCCGCATTTACCATAATGCAGGTCTAGTTTTAGCTGACACTTGTAGGCACAACTGCAACACAATAACAACAACAATATCAATATTTGCTTTTAAAATGGAAGAAAAATGCAAATTTTTAATAAGTAAGGTTGCCCTCCATTATACAACACACAAAGAAGCAAGACATCAAAGGTAGAAATTAGAGTCGATACAAGACCTTCAAACCCAAATCAAATTAGTGTCTTGAGGAGAGATCTTTGATTTAAGCTTAATAGTGGTGATTTTTTCTGGGGTTGTTTTATACCTAATCAGCCACACAGCCCACTGTGCAGACATATGTTCCCAAAGCACATCAAAGCAAGTAAACATTCTGTTTCAGATCCTAATATCCTTTTTTTATCCAATTATCTTACTTACATGATCTTTTAATTTAAGTTCTGAAAGCCCACCTTTTCACACAAGCTTTCCTTTAGCGACGGAGGTAGAAGGATGACCAGCTCAGTTCTTGTGAGATACCCGCCAAAAACACCCCACAATGAATAAATCAAAGCACAGCAGATGAGTCTCTAAGATAGTTTCTTGAGAGATTAATGATGAAAGCCTTCAGAGAAGAAGCATATTTTAAGAAGGGGAACTTCAAGGAAGGTAGCTGAGGGGGAGAGAGGGAAGGAGAGTGAGTGAAAAGGCATGAAAGAAAGCATGGATAAAAGTGCAAGAGCCAACGAAAGTAGTGCAGCGACAGACTGAAGGAGCAATGCAAACCTGGAGGCATGTGAACTTCAGGTTGAAACCACCAGCCATGAAAACTTGATTCCAGTAGTCACAAAATTTGAGAGTTGGGGTGTCGAAATTG
Organism: Phoebastria nigripes; assembly: GCA_035582835.1. Taxonomy (NCBI): domain Eukaryota; kingdom Metazoa; phylum Chordata; class Aves; order Procellariiformes; family Diomedeidae; genus Phoebastria; species Phoebastria nigripes. The sequence continues at coordinate 2,175,744 of JAYKAV010001555.1, read as the reverse complement.
CCGTGGGCTCAGGGTGGGGAGGGGATGAAGCCTGGGCAGCGGCATTGCGCATGTGGGGGAGGCAAGCAAGGTGGGAAGCAGTGGGAAATGAGTTGGGAAAGGTGTGGACATGGACCAGATCCTGATGGCAGAGCTGAGTAGGAAGCTGAGGGAGATCTGAGAGGATTCTGCGCTGGTGAGGGCATGTGGGAAATGGGTGTTGGAAAGATGTGTTAGATGCGACACAGCCGTTTCTCCGCATCTGATTGATTTCCCTTGGGACACATGTTGAGGATATTAGCACTTTGGAGCGAATACTTTGCTTGTAGCTGTGAGGGAAAACTGGGCTAGGGAAAACAAATGGGAAGTGTATATGTGTGGGGAGGAAATCTGAATTTTTGATCCCTGCCTAGTGTCTTCTTGCCATGCTACGTTTGGGTGGGGGCTTTTCTCTCTTAAAAGAAAATAACATTCAAGTGCTACAGAGGGGTTTAACATTTAAAAGGCTATTCCTATAGTACTTCTGAAAAGTCCCTTTCCATGTTATGCCAGCACTAACCTGTTGTGGAGAGGGCAAGTCAGTGGCAGCAACACCACAGCAGTGGAGCTCATGGAAGAGTCAGGCAAACCATAGAAAATGCTTATTCATTCATTACACTTTAAATCTGCCTTGGCTCTATACCCGTCATATCCCAGAAAAGCAAAAAAGGACCATTCCTCTTCATCATGACTGTAATACAATCAACTGCTGCAGCATTACTCTAACCAACGTTAACTAACAGAGTCTATGTCTGACATCTATAATTTCATGTTAACAAATTAGGTAGACTCCTGCATTTCCTGGTACCTTGAATGCCCAAGAAGCTCATAACTTTTCTTTATATGCAAAATGTCAGGGAAAGGGCAAACAATGTTATGCCAGAAGACCATAGCCAAATCACTTGGTTGGAATGTGCTGTAAATCATGGGGTGAATAGAAAATGAATCTTTGTTCCAGGACAGTGACTTCCAGCTTTAATGTTGCTGCTAATACACTCCTTTTCTATTGGGAATGTCCTCTTCCCATAATCCAAGGTCCTTAAATCCTATAACCAGGCAAGACACCAAGGAAGGAAAACCTACACCCAACTAATTATAAAAAGCCTGAAATGTCCTACTTCTCTTTTCTGAAGTACAGGGGAAAGCCATTGGTGTTCAGGCTTTAGAAAGATGTTGTGCTTGCTTTAAGCAGCAGTAAGCTGTTGTAACCAACTGGAAGCAACTAGAAAACCATGGTTAACAAAGGGGAATAAAAAGAAACGGGAACAGGTACAGCACAGATCTCTACAAAGCCTTTCTAGACACAGCAGTCAGAGGAGCTCCGTATGTAGAGGTGACTGTGATAGCCACACAGAAACACATCTCACACACACGCATACACACACCCCAGACACGCTGCTGGCATGCTGCGTGTGTACCTGCCTCTGGTGCATCACAGCACAAAGAAGTAAAAGACATGCATTGCTATAATAGCAAAGCTTTTGGTCGGGGCTCCCTGGGTTTTCTGCAGGAATTAATTTTACTGGCATTTGACACATTTTAAACAGCAGCAGCACTCACAGTAACCTCCAAAGGGAAATATTCCTGAACAATATATAATAAATACATTGATTTCTAATAATAACCATCTGCCCTAAATCTTCTTGCTGACAGGTTTAGTTGGACCAAAGGCCCTTTTCACATCTACTTCATGACAGTTCCCATCACTACATAAAGACTTTGAAGTGCCCTAACGTGCAGTAAAATGCGAGATAACCTACCAAACTGTCAATATTTCTTCACTTCTAAAAGGAAATGCTAATGGCACTCAAAGAGCTCAAGATGTAATGTAAGATCTGATCCAGCAGGCTGGCTGATCTAACCATCCTTTCCTTTGCTACAAGTATGCTGAAAAGCAAGCAATTATATGGTGAAGAGCAGAACTAGGTAAAAGTTTTTCACTGATATGACTGCAGGGAGAAAAGCGCTTTTATTCCAAACAAGCTTTTCTCTTGGAAATGTCTGGAGTTTTCTGTACAAAATAAGAGAATTAACAATAAGTTAGCTCTTCCATTTTAATTTCTTCTTTTTAACCTATCACTTTTTTTCTTTCCTCTTTTTTATCATTAGAAAGAAAGTGAACCAGAATGAAACACGGATGTTTTTAAAATCTAGACAACATTCAGCTGGGAGTTAATTTTCCATAGGGAAAAGATGAACACAAATAATTCAGAGAAAGCTGAATCTCTCTACAATTGACTGTGATAAACAACTGGCATTTCTCTACCAGCTCTAGCCTGCAGTGTAAGACTGAGAAAGGCTCTATAACAGGAGAAACTAAATGTAATAAACAGAAGCCCAGTCCTGTGGTAAAACCACAGCACTGCTTGCTGAACTGTACAACTGCAACAGACTTCAAAGGAGCCAGGATGCTGCCCCTACCCCCCAAATGATCAGCTCATGGATGAGGTGTTTTATATCTCGTCATCCACGTACCACCCGAGAAGCCTTCCTTCCAAAACCCTTTTGCTCCCAGATCCATTGGTGTCATTCTCTACAGCTGCTCTCCTATTTTTCTAGTTTTCCAACAACACAGGAAAGTGTAACATATTTATCAAGGAAGGAATAGGGATCTGATGTTCCCCAGCTGTTTACTGCTGAAAGTTTACACTAGTGCTTTTCAACCTGTGGTTTGCAAAACCCTTGGGAATCACAAAAAACTCCTTCAGGTGCTGTGAAAGATAGCAAAAAACCCCTGCAAGCCTCTTGTTATGCAGGCTAAATTCACTATACCATGTTTGACAACCCTGCTGGAAAATTTTTAGGGAGGCCACAGACAGTAATAGCTTTTAAACCCCTCATCGACCCTATGCTTCCCGAAATCAATAAAAATTACATACGAGACATTCTCTGAGTAACCACCGACCACCGCCCCAACCCATCCAACACCCACCAACGTCAGCTAGCACCAGAGCATGCACACGTGATTTAGCCATCGTCGATACACCGGCGCAGAGGTAACCCTGTCTCCCATGTCAGCAGCGCCGTATACCTATGGCGACACCTCCCTCCCGCCGCCATGCGAAGGGAGACCTGCGGGCCTCATCTTTCATTCTCTCTTATCTCATGCAGCTATTCCTTATGCAGACACATTTCTGTATACAAATCCCATTATACTTGACCCTCGGTTCACCCTGTTTCCATTACAACGCTGTAGACTCAACCAGACTTGCTCCAGTGCCAACTCTGTGCTGTCATTCCTTGCGCAGAGTGGTAATAAAGAAATCACTGTTTTAAGCTGACAAAGAACAGATTTCTTACTAAGTAAACACTGATGTTTTGGTAGGGAAATTAAGTTATAAAATTGTGTCTACAAAGGGAGACCATACAGATGGAGTTTGTTAAGAGACAGCAATACAGTCAACAGTGGTTAATTCAATTGCCTGCTACTTATCAGATTTTTTTTTTAAAAAGGCTTATCCAGCTTTTGTAAATGCAAACGCAGAAAAACATTTCAAAGAGTCATTATTGTCCTAACTGGAGAGTGATGCACGCACGCACATGGCCTTTCGAGGCCGAAGAGCCCGCCCTTGTGCATGTGCTGTGGTTGTGTTGGGGTCCAGTGGGTCTGGCACTCGCCAGCCTGGCAGAAGAGGATGGCTGAGCACAGCACAGCAGATCACCGTGCCACCACCCTCCAGTGACCTCCGTCCTCACGGCTGTGCTGTGGCCTTCCTTCCCCTGGCCACCTCTCTTGCCTGCCTTTCTGCCTGCATGGTGCCCCACACCAATCTTAGATGCCCCAAACTTTCCTTCAGCTCAGGTAAAAGCAGGGCACTAAGCTCAGCTGGGTAAAGATAGGAAATTCAGTTATCTCCAGTCCTCAGCTGAGCTTTAAATGACCCCAACCCAACCTTAGATGTCGCATCTAATTCCCAAAAGCTCCAGGTTGATGCCAAGTCACTGAAGCTGTTTCTTTCCTAAACGCAGCAACAGCAGAGGCACAGTCACTCTTTACCCTCCCCTTTCCAGGGAATCGCAGCTGGGTTTGGGGTGCTGCCTTAAAAACAGGGTTTTTTTACAGCATCAGTGCTGGCAAAGGCCCCCAGACATCGTACTCATGCTAACAGTTCTGGTGATGATCCCTACTGCTGGACCAGGAGCAGAAGCAGGAGGTTCCTCATCACTCCATAAACCCCAAAAAACACCCTTCTTGCATCTCACCAAACACCAGCTTATGCTCCTGTTATGGCATCTAAGTGAAGAGAGGGGTGAGACCTCCAGCCCCGTTTCTACTCACTCTGCCAAGCCCTCCAACCATGCGGAGCCAAGGAAGAGGTGGCTGCTGTATTTGCATGGCCAACTGCATGTGCTCAACTCACACATTACAGCCATCGCTTTCCACAACAGAAGCCAAAGTCTGTCTGAGATGATACTCTAGGTAGTCTGAATATACCTTCAACGAAAGCAGGTATGTTTTGGGGATGGTTTAAAATGACCAGAGAGTTGTGGGGGTTTTTTTAAACATTTTATCAGGAAGGATAGAGAAAATAATTTTTTTTTTTTTTTTTTGCATAGGATAAAGCTCACTATGGGATTCAGTGTGTAGCATGATGCAAAGTCTCAGGCAAGTCAAAAGGTGTTAACATTGTGTGCCCTTTAAATGATGCACTTAGTCAGTAAAAAAAGATGTGCTTAGGTTGGAACTATGTAAATACACTCATTTTATTAATATAAGGTAAAAATCTAAAAAAGAGATATTGCTGGGTAATTAAGTCACCAAGTATTGGTTATATTTAAAATTCAAGAGAAGGGATATTAAACATACTCAAATTTTAATGAAAACATTTGCAGTGGCTTTAATAATTCAGCACAAAATTTTATTTAAACATTTCTCTCCAGTTTTGGAAAAGGCAAACACAGGGCCATTGTACTGTGGTCTGGGAATGAGAAAACAGAACCGCTCAGGTGCAGTGGATTATTTTACCTGTGTAGACAACACAGTGACGAACAAACCAATCCTGGAAATCAAAGCTATGCTGAAATCCCAGCAGCGAGGTTTTCCATGTGCTAGCAGATTTTGAAAGTCCCATCAGTCATCTTTTTGCACCTTCAAGTATCTTTTGCATCCCAAGTTTATTTCAGTGGGGTGTAAGCTCCTACATGCATTCATTGTAGGAGCAGGCTGCTGATGGGATTTTGATGTCTAAATATTTCTGGCTCGGAGTTTACTTTGAAAATAGGACTTAGGGTCCTGCACTTCGCATGTTTTGGGGTTTTTTTTAGTTGTATCTGTTGCTTGGTTTGCTAAAATAAGCAAAGGACGTAACAGGTGAAAATAAAGCAGATTTTTATGGTTTAAATAATCTATAGTGTTATTAGTAACCAAGGAAATTCAACTGTCCAGAACTGAACTTCTAATATTAACAATTCCCTTTATGCGCGTCACATTACAGTGCTTAGCTGTTCATAATGTAATGGCAAAATAATTACTCTTATCCAGCACTGCAGTACACATTTGGTACTCATGAATGCTGTAAGGATTAATACAACCATTCACGCCTGCTATAAAAGAGCTTCTAGCCAATAAAAAAAGGTACAAGGCGGCACAGGCCATTTTCTAAGCTCAGTCATAGAGTATCTGAGGGACAGAGCAAGTGCAAGAAGAGTTGTAAGGACCTATGGGTAGGAGATAAACTTTTAATTACACAAGTCCCACTTGAAAGCTCTCATTCTGCCGTTCAACGAAGCAGGACAAAAGTTTGATGAGCCAAAAATGAACAACAAATGCAGCTCATGCTATTGTACCCATGGATTTCTACTGGCATATTTGTCAAGCTCTTGTGACACTCCCAACGATGCCAGATTCCCTGGCTGCATCATCTCTATCTTCTACCTTCAGCCTTCAAGAACAACTTCTAAAAGTCTCCAGTTTCATTTTAATCAAAGATTTGCTTCTGGACTCCAGAAGCTCTTTCATTTGAAACTCAAACGCAATCAGGGGGAGTTCAAGGAGATTATCTTTCAGCCTAGCTTTCACCCACTGAGGATGATAACAGGAGGAGGAGATTAGATTGAGACCTTGCACTGGTAAGTAAGGGAGACTGCACACACACAAACACATGTACACACAAATCCTTACTGCACTGGAAGTTCATAGATTGCAGCAATTTTGCTGGTGAACGTGTGAATCACAAAATTGCCCTGCCTGGGAGAAAAGCTACCAATGAACACAGAGTTGGTAGGGTTGGGGCTGGGTTTACGAATGGCAAAGCAATGAAATCAATCACAGCAACCAGAGTCTGGATGAAGGCCAGTTTGGCAACGTTGCCAAAAAACAAATGAAGGGATAGGAAACCACTGCATCTAGTGCAAGATTTTGGGAGGAACCATGATCTGCTCTTCAGCACAAGGCACCTTGAGGAATTTTCTGTCCCTCAGTTTGTGCCATTTACTCACTGAGTACCCCTGGGAAAGGTCACTCACCCAATAAGCTGCACCAGCGTGACATACCTGAAGCAATGCGACATCCGTGTGCAAACCAAGCCCAAGTCTCTGCTCACCATCTGTCCTTATCAGAAACTGTCACATAATTCACCAGAAATGCAAACCCTGCTCTGCAGAGATCAAGCGTGGAGAAACCAGGCTGATAGGATCCTGAGGTCCATCAGTACATCAGGACCTGAAGGGAAAGAAGCTGCAGCTCACAGTGCTCCTACCTTCTTCACATTTGACAGAAGCCGGCTCTTAAAAAAACAAACAAACAACTCTTCAAAGAGTTTCTTATTCTTGCAGTAACACTCGTCTCGGCACTGACAGGATTCAAACCAGACACGGTCGAGGGAAGCCTGGAGTCATACCAGGTTTAGATCTCACATGCCAAGAGAGGTCAAGACCTAGCCAAGCCTTGAATAGATGACTTGCAAAGAAAATCCCAGGACACGGAGGAAGTGGTGTTGGTGGGAGAGTGCCTTTCCCTCTGACTCATTAGGCTATGCCACGTGACAATGCTCTGGTGAGGAATACGGAGCGGCCGTCATTCCTGCCCGCTAAAGCCCAAAAGTCCAGTGCATTTGTCCTCCGTAAAGGTCCTGTGGGACTCTTAAAAAGACATGGGTTGTAAAATATCTAACCTGGCTCAATTCCATTTTAGTCTCTTACATTCTGGTCATCTCATTGCTGTCTGCCCTGAGTGAGGGTTTGAACTTTCCTGACCTAACCTGAAAATTGGTTTGGTTATGTGTGTATGTACGATTTTTTTTTCCAAAGATGGCTAGAAATTTATTTGGAGTTTGGAAGTCTTCTATTTTTTCAAGTGAATAAAGTGATTTGGGGTCTGCTGACACTGATTTCACTATGAACATTTCTCTGTTTAGAGACTTCTACCGGAAATAATATACAAACAGGTAATAACTATTTAAGTGTTCAAATGTACTGGATAAAACTTTGCAGATGCCTCACTTTTCATCAGTTCCTGGCATTACTTCTTACAGAGAAACAGTTGGGCTGGAGGACTAGGAAAAAAGGAAAAAGCTAGAAATAACTTTTATATGATTTCTCCCCTGGGAACTGACAACGAAATCTTTCCCACTGGTCTACAGATAATAGAGTTATTCACCCTGAGCTGGTCCCTACCACATACTGACTCTCATGCTGTACCCTGACCCCCACAAGATGCCATCACAAAATGGGTGCTTCGTGATCAGGGTAAAACAGCAGCAAAGATATCATTTCGGTTCCTTCTAAAGAACAGAAAATATCGTTGGCTCCTTGAGGGTCTTTTCAAACAAGCAGGACCACCACACTGTCTGACCTGAGTGGTGATCAGTTACTCAAAGCAGCACCTCAAACACTGTTAATTCCTTGAAACCTTGCTCTTCCTAGGAAGCAAACACCAGGACATTTTGTCTGCATGGTACTATGGTGGCTAGGCTCCTCCAAGTTGGCCTGTTTGACACCAGTTCTGAGATCTCTGTGATGATGCTGGACTCACAGCAATGTTACAAGGAAGTAACCACAGAGCTCTAGTCCCTCTTCATTAGGCCTTGACTTCTACTTTGACAAAATTATCTAAAGAAACATAACTGAAGTGAAGGCCCTCATGAGAATACCAGCAAATAATCCATTACCATAACAGGTCTGAAGTCAACTGCCAAGTTCATATTGGCACAAGAAAAATCTCTAATATAAACCACTTTTACAGCAGGAATACACAAGTGGGATTTAGTAAACATTTCTATTTTATGGCATCTTCAGAAGAACACCTCTCTCCAGGACAGTATGTGAACATGTATTTAAGTTCCTCTGAGGTCAATGAATCTAAGCAGGTATTTCTAATTAAGCATATACTTAGGTGTTTTCCTGAATAGAGAGAGACTTAAAAACAGTTCTGTAGCCTAGATCACATTCTGTATGTCCCTATGCCTCATCAGCTCATCATTTCTTTTCAAATATCTTCTACAAATATCTCTTCTCCTTCTTTGCTAATCCCCATTAGATTGATCTTCCTTTCATTTACTGATTTGATGACTGAGTGCGTTAATTCCTTCACCACCCTATCTTTCTACACCCTGCTTTTTGTCATCCACAATGCAGTTTTCTCTTGTAAAATACCGTACTGCACTTGAGTTGGGATGAAAGACAGCATATGAAATCAACTGTTTTATCTCACAGTGAAGACAAATAGTCTCAAACAAGAATATGCATGTAAGAACGTCGCCCTAGTGCAGCTGTAAGCTTTAAACTTTCCTATTTTTAATGTATTAACCACACTCTGGTAGTCTTTCCTCTACCAGTGGTAATTTGGGATGTGTGGTTACTCTGTGGGATCTTAAGAAGCTTTCAGATGAAGCATTCAGTCAGCAGGTACCATGTCCTGCAGCTGGTTTGCAAATCAAAAGCCATGTAAGTAGCTCCAGAACCAAGCTACGAAACCCTCTCGTGAAGGGGCAAGAGGAGGAATAAGACAAATTCTTCTCCAGGATGCTTTTACAGGTTTGAAAGGAAAATATTTCAAAGGCCCTTACAGGATTTAGGAACATACTTTTTTTTCTCAGAGAGACTTAAACTCAAAAAGCTCAATGTGACTGCATTTCATACAGCCCTAATATATTTTTTCAGGCATGTCTGACTGTAGCCAGGTGCTGTTATAAGTGACTTGGGTACGTGTGTGCGGGGTAGGGAGAGGTGTAAGAGAGAGAAAATGAGCTGCGGCAGGAAGAAACAGCTCTGCTGTGAGGAGGCTCCATCTATATGAAAGAAACACTGACACATCGCTGCACTCGTAGAAAGGGCAGGAGGTGGTGGTGGAGCCTAACTCTCACATTTAATCTAACAGCAGGCGATCAGCAGTGGGGAGACCATGGTACTGGTCCTTCTGCTGCCAAGGGGGTGGAAAAGAATAGCTCTTACCTCCCAGGCTCCTGCCATGCTGTAAGGTGTCCCCCCCCGCCAAGTATCAGCTTAAAAAAATCATCAAAAGGCTCACAATCTCCTGGTTTCGCTATCAGCTACCACGATCAATTATATCAAAACCCAACCCCATACATGCCAATAAAGTGAGCGCAGGGAACGCAGTAAACTTGCTCTTGAAGTGGAGTCTGGCCAACTGATATCAACTAAACCTTGAATATGGTTTTTCCATAGCATATCCTCCCACAAGATTTGACATGTGCATGCTCCTACAACAGAGAGGAGACAGGGCAGAAAACATCCCTGTCGGTCCTGCAGGAGCTGTATGACCTGGATGTGTACGCTGGACTCCAAGCATGCACAAGCCACCTCATTAACATGTTAGTGTTTCTTAACTCCATTCCAGCCACTTTCTTAATTTTTAGGTACTTAAATCCTTCACTAGGGCTGGCTTTGGGGTCCTGAGTTTCAATGAAGGTTGGGGGAGTTAGACATTAACTGGGATCCAGCATGTTTGAAAACCCCTTCCATTTGTGCCTTTGCATTACCAGTGCTTGACCCCTAAGGGTCAACGTTATTTTGAAACCCACAACACCCACTTTCAAAATAATGTTGTTAGCCAGACCCAATACAGTGGGATTTACAATCTGAAATCATACAGGCACTTTTTAAAATTCGACCCTTGAGTAATGCTCTAAATTTTAGCTCTGTTAGTTGTCTATTTAATATCAACGGTGAAACATAAAAGATCAGGCATGAAAAGCCTCCAAGGCAGAAAATTGTGTAAAATCACAAATTCTCAAAATGGTCTGGCACACAGAAGAAAAGCATACATACGTGGTTTAGTGTCAAAGCCAGGGATCTAGAAAGCTCACTTAAACGCACGCGTTCCCGCAGGAGTGCTCTGCAGATCTGAGATTTGCCAGAGTAACAGCACCCAGTTCTGCCCTTTAGTTTGTGCAGATGTGTGTGCATGCCGTTAGCTGCAGGCAGGGTATCCAGATCCACAGTTCTGCCAAATAGGGTCCTTTTTTTATTAGTATTATTTTTTTTTTCCTTTCCCCCCAGCCATCTGGGTGGTCCGAGAATCAGACCCGAAATACCTAGGATCCCTCGAACCACATGTTCTAATCCCAGCAGAGTTGACTCAGTCCTTCATCCTTCCAGGGTAAATTGACTTCTCTGCTCTTTATTGCGTGGGGGGAACTTTTGGATGAGATTTTAAAATTTCCGCTCTGTATGGACATTAAAAATCCTACATTTTTCTTCTAGTATCACAAGCCAGCATTCCTGCCATTAGTTTTTATCTCTCAGCACCTTTTGTTATTTGCTTCTCATGGCCACTGGTAGCTGGGACCCCAGATTAACCAGCACCTGAAAAGTGATGTACCACAGGCTTCATTTCACAAGCCAATGGGATGGATGGGTTTTGTCCATTTATCTCCACACACACTGGAAGGATTTCAGAGACACACACTGAAAATGAGGAGGCTGAGCAGATTGATATTTGAGTCTATGCTGCAGGCTGCAGACTGGCCAGTTCATTAGTGCGGGGAGGAAGGATATGACAACATGCAGCAAGTATCTGGAGGGACGTGTTACACAAGGAGGTGTGCTAGGAGCAGAAGGGTGAAATTCAGGGAGAGAAAAAAGGGAGGGTAGACTAGGCAGGTGAACTGCATGGAGAGCTTTTTACACTGAGAAAGGATTTGCTACAGGATAGAGTAAAAGTTTAACCAGGAGATATAGGACCAGAAAGGGGGAACCCGCGCACCCCTGTGCTGTACAGGAGAAAGTGCTACACAGGAGCAAAACACTGCAACAGGTCATCGTCTCTTGTCCTCATGACGGTAAGAAGCCAGTGAGAGGTGAAACACCATCTAGAGAGGGGATTTATTTAGGATTAAGAAAAAGGAGAGGCCAGGAGGGGCAGTGCTCCACATTTAGCCAAGAGAAAACTTGGGAAACAAATTTGTAACACTGGAGTTTAAAAGGGCAGGAGATTGGCAGTGAACATTTATCCATTTTCACAGGATGCTGAAAGCAATGGAGAACGGGCAATACCATTGAGATAGCTTCTGAAAGACCCACACTCTGTTTAGAAACTCTTTAGAAAGCAGCGGGAGAATAGAGTTCAAATAAAATTTTCCTAAAGCACAAGCTTAACAGCGGATAAGGTGGAAGCATGAAGTCACTTTTAATCTGCTATAAAGTGAGGTAAGCAAAGGGATTATCACTTAAGACTTGCTGACATGAAGCTCTGAGAATGACATTTAAAAGCAATGGTGGATTACAGAGTGACATCATATTAAACGAACACATGCCAGAGGTTTACATAAAAGACCTCAGAGATCAGGCTCGTGTTCTCAATACTAAAACCTCCTAGCCGTTTTTACACTTCTGGCAGCGATTAGGCTAAATTAGAGCTGCAGTTTTTCATTCAGTAAGTTGTGGTGTCACAGCACCAGCAGCTCGGTGGCCCAGATCGTCACTGAGTGCTAATGGGCACGACTCCATCTGAGCTCACTGAGGCCCTTCACTCCAGTGCGATGATGCCGGCATTCAGCAACTGAAGATCCAATCCAAGTATTTCTAAGTCCGATCTGTGTCTTACTGCATAGTTCAGTGAACCTGAAACCAGGTACCTTCAGGTGCCTTTGGACTTCAGGTTTGAGTTTTTCAAAGAATTCTGAGGGGTATTTAACTAAACACACACGATGAAACGATCTCCTCAATTTAAGGAACAGCATAGATGTGCAAATCTCTCTCATAATGGAAAACGCTTGAAAATTGTTAACAAGATTCAAAAGAGAATGCTGTGAGGTTTTGCGTTTGGTTGGTTGGGTTTTTTTCCATAGAATAGTTTATCAGATTGGAAAAACCTACAGAAATACTCTAGCCCTGATGAGTGTTTTGGATTATGTCTGCCCCATTTTCAGAAGACCTGATCAGCCTGTCCTCCCACTGAGGTCAGAAGATGTTACACGTGTACCTTCTCGGTTTCTGCACAGGTAGGTAGCGCTGTGTACTTCTTTCCTGATGCCTGAAAACATGCCACAAGCCCCTTCTGGGGAGCCGAACGAGTCACAGACCACTTGACTTTTCTTAGCTCTCAAAACATCAGGAGGGTGAGTATTACTGTAGCGGCATTTGAGAGACGGGAAAACTAAAGCACAGATGGAATTAAAGTAATTTTTCCAGCTCCCAAAACAGGACAGCAGCAGCCCAGTATTTAATCTGTGGTCTCCTGGAGATGGATCAAGTGGCCATCAAGTATTAATCCTGGTAGTTTTACAGTGAGATCAGTATTGATAGTTCCCCAAATCACCTCCTGGAGGTTACCAAAGAGCCACCTAAAAGCAACGCACTCCTGCTAATTACAGACCAGGGAGAGGTTTGACCCAGCCTTCTGGAGAGGACCAGCCTCTGCAAACCATCGCATACTCACACATTCTTATTTTCTTAAATAAATAAAAGAAGCATGTGGGAAAGAAGGGGACAGAATAAATTGGATGTGGGAGCCCCCAAACCTGTTTCCCACATGAGCAATGTATCTATTTGGTGAAAGTCGTAAAACTTTGCAAAATACATAAGAAGGCCTCTCTGAGAAGCTGTTTGCTTTGACTCCGGAGGGAGCTCGCTCTATCTCCAAAGCTGCACAGTACCATCAATCACGACCTGCCAAAGATTTTCTACTCCGGTAGCAAAGTAAATATGAAAACTCAGGTTTTATTGGCGTGTACGTTCTGTGGCTCAACCGAGCGGCGTCCTTGCTGCAGGAATGAACATTACCTGGGGTCCCATCCTAAACCGCCTGATGGGATCAAAGCTGCAGCCTCACAGGAGCCACGTCCCGTGGAGGTTAACCGAAGGCACTTTACGCACTCCCGATAATGCACAAAGGCGGCTCCGCGAGCTTGCGATGCAACCGGCTCCCCTCCGCCATCAGCCGTGGTTATGAATCCCCCCGGCTGGAGGGGACGACTGAGAGCCCCTGCCAGAAAATGGGGAGCACTGGCAGGAAAGCCCTGGCAGGGCTCAGCTGGAGCGTGGTCAGGGCCACGGGGGTGCTTGGAAAAAATCACTGCAAAACTCCGACAGCCCTTCACTGAGTGTGTTGGAAGTGAGATTTTTCAAAGGATTTCTATCTGGCAAAATTGAGGGGGGGGGTTGTGTGTGTTTTTTTAAAATAGGAACAGCAAAAGGCACATCTGTGACAATAGCAAATTCCACCTCTAAAGCAAGAGACACTGGCGTTCCTCAAAGCACAGTTATAAGATGATGATGATTATTTTTTGTATGGCTAAACAACATATTTTCCCTTAACCCCACTTGGCCTCCCTTGGCTGAATCTCACAAAAACAACAAAGGAAAGAGAAAACCAGCCTGAAACAGATATCCAACACGGAAAATCTTGGGTTCGACATTAAATTTGACAAATTTGTAAACACTTGAGACATAACCTTTTTATGATGAAAAGTTTAACAGTCACCTTGCCCACCTGTGAATTACCCTGCCTAAACAGCTCGGGAACATTGGAACTGGTCCTGAAAAGGTATTCTGTAATTTTTAACATAGTAAAAAGAAAAAAAACTTCAACAAGGAGGGGTAATAGGATCAGATAAAGAAAAAAAGTGTAGGCTGAATATCAGGGAAAATCTGTAATATATTAAGATCTCAGGGAAATGGAGGAAGATCCATGATTAAACTAGATAAAATCCCTACCAGAGGGCAATTAAGGGCAACTCCACATTATCATGTAGATGGAGTCTTCTCTATGTTTAGGTCTTTGGGACAATTTGATCCTTATGAAAGCCATGGAATTTGTGACTATCAGCTCAGAGTTKTTTTTTTTTTACTATTTTTATGTGTGGACAGAAGAGCAACAACAATATTTTGTTAATAAATAATGTCAGAACTGCATCCTGAAACACCACCAGGATGTCGGTAGAAAAACAAGGCTGCTTTTGTTTGTTACACTGCATAATGCCTGATGGGTTTTAACCACAGTTTAGGAGCTACTGTTAAAAAGCTTCTTGCTGAGTCAAGCCTAGGCATGCTGTTTACAAGGGTTAGCCCTGAAGGCTCTTGCATTGGCAGGGGCTTTTAAGCTGAGCTAAGGAGTTTTTAGTTATTTTTGTTGTGCTTTAAAAAAAAAAGTTGAGAGTAGCGAAGCACACCTAAAAGTGGGGAGTGGAAGGCAGCTATCAGTAATCACCTGCCGTCTCTGCCAGCAGCTTTCCTCTGTAGTCAAGGGCTTGATCTTGCAAAGCTGATGCTAAGARCCCCCTTGGTTTAAAGTGGAAGGAGTTATTGCAGAGACTGGGCCCCAGTGGAGTAAGCTTTTGTGAAGAAGCTCACTAAAATATGAAATATCCCCTTTGTTAGAAAAGGACCTCCTCTAACTTAYGAAGTGAATTTGGTTCAGCTTTGAACCTGCTGAAACACCCTGGCTGATGACTTTTGCTCTGGTAACGCTGATCTATGTTCTGCCTCCAACCAACGGTGCAGAGTGAAATTCTGACAAGTCGATAAAAGCTGCATGCAGGAAATGCATATAACACCCACCATGGCTCTTCCACAGTGCCTGGGCCATCCTGTGCTGTGGGAGAGGTGAGGATCCCAGAGAAAAACAGTATGTGGCTGTGTAATTTAATGCATTATCGCAATGGCATACAAAATAAGTCAGAATCTGCAAATTTATTCTTCTGTCATTTCTTAGCTTTTGAGCGCTGTATTTTGCAACCTTAATATTAAAAAACGTTGCTTTGTGGAAGTGGTAGCTCATAAAATTTGTAYGTACCGATACTATTTCCTTCATTCATTCTGCTCTAACTCTACAGTCCTGGAAGAGATTTCATCCCATACTCAGTTTTACTCCATTCTGCATTACATCCTTYCTCAGTGTCCACTGGGCTCCAGTCCTTCCTCTCCCCCCATCCTACATATGACCACAAACTCACAAGCACAAGAATCCAGGACGATGCCTTGAATCCACAATATTCCTGTTGGTTTGCACAGCAGAGAGCTCAAGGATCATCTGAATGAGATACTTTATTTTTCTAGACTAGCCAAGCAGGCACCATGATTCTGCCAAATTGTTCTTAAAGCCAAAAAAAGATGTCAAAAAAGGAAAGAGTGGTGTATCACCAAATAAGTAAAACCAATGRAGGTTGTACAGAAAAGTGAGTTGTCCTAATGACTGGAGAAACACTATTTTACACCAAAAAAAAATCTCTAGAAGTATATTTCAAGGCAATACCAACATGACCTGCTTCTGGACGTATACCATAAATGCTCAGTGATTTGGAAGAAGACTCAAGCCCTGAAAATTATTTGTCATGCTGTTTAACAAGGAAATGACTGAGAGATAAAGACTGACAACAGTGAGCAGAAATGCAGCAAATCTTTCAGGCCCCTGTCTCGGCGTGTGGATCTTTTAATTACTTGAGTTTTCCATATTCCCAACCATATTCTCAAGAAAAGGGTCCCACAGGTGGTCCTGCTCAAGAGAGCCTTGCAGATGAGTTCCTTCCAGTTAGGATAACATAACGTATGTTCTCATTAGGCCAAATGCAAACAGCGATGAAGGGGAATGCACTGCCATGTCACATCGAGCAATCAGGAAACAAACCTTTGACATAATGCAGCAAGCAGATAATAAGACCTCATAGTTAGCAACAAATGAGACTACACTTAATTTGCTGTGCAATGTTCATGTAATTAGATAAATTTGGTACCGGCAAGACAGCAGACAGCTAGAATATGGGCTTGATGAATTGGGGGCKCTCTGTCAGGCACCGATCATATTAATCATAAAGCCAAAACTCAGTGACACAATTTTTCTTCCAAATATTTACCATAATTTTCTAGAGTGAAAATATGCACATGGAGTTGTTTTTTGGAGTTGTTTACTTTAAACAGGAGGATGGATTTCTGCACCACCAGGATGGAGTGCAAATTTCTAGAGGCTTGACCGTGCCTGCAGAGTCCACCCAGACTACCGAACAAGAGATGCGCAACCTCTATGCATGCTCTAGCCCAGCTCCACCACCATGTTCTGGATGATTTCACATTGGACATCCTTCAGCGAGGAGGGTGAGCACTATGTTATGATCTCCAGAGCAGAGACTGGAGGAGAGAAGAGGAAGACGAAAGAGAAATAGAACAAAAACTAGAGGAGGAAAGGGCAGGAGATGAGGTTAAGATGTTTGCAGGTAAAATTGAAAGAGAAAAAATTGTCGAGAGACTAACTCCACAGCTGGTGAGAATTTACCCAGTGTGGTTGTGGCGTAGTCCAGGGCACTTGGAAAAGGGACGAACAGAAGTGGCATTCCCTTGAGCCTAAAAAAACCCCCCAGACAAGAAGCAGTTGGCTGCTCAGCTTTCGTGCTTCACCAGCCACAGAGGCAAYCTTCAGCGCAATGCCCAGGTAGTAAGACTGATCTTAGCAAACGTTTCAAAGAAAACTATGTTTCCTCTTCTAAGACCAACAACCAAGTTTGCTCTCCAGTACCKCACAAGTCGTTTTTGTGACAGGGGCTGCTGGGAAGGTGAAGGATCCGAAAGAAGAAAGGCAATAGGTATTTACCAACAACTCTACCCAAATACTAAGCAGGACACTCTTGGTCCCCTGACAGACAAATGTGGTCACTGCTAAGACAGTGGATTATTAATATTGGTACAGATGAACTGAAACCTGATCTGCCAGCACTGTACACTTGGCCAGGCTTGGTCAGTTGGACAACCCCAATACGATAAAATAATGGCTCCCGTCACTGGGCGTTACGATTCACAGGTACATGGCACCAGCTGGCAAGCTCTCGGTTGCGTTCTGGAGAAGACTTTGCTCCATGACCCCACTGAAGAAGCTGCTGCAGAGGCAGCACACCCTCTCCTGCCCACGAGGAGCGAAGGGGAGCACCGAGTGGGGCACACAAATAACCTGGTGCCAAACATCTGAGCATCTGCCATCCTCCCTTCTAACCACTGTTTTGAATATTGCCCCTTTCAGAAGTCAGTATGTGCTTTATTAGCCAGAGCTCTGGCTTATTAACTGTCTCCCAGTACATTTTTTCATTAATCTGTCTTTCTTTTTTCTACAATTTTTGCATGTACTTGCACGCGAGACCAGAACTATTTCATTCAGCCCCCCCCAACCTCCCCAATTCCCATGTTAGTAACCTGCTCTGTCTTTTCCCCTTTCCGCACAGCATGGAAGGAGCTGCTCTGCCCCTTTAAACATCCAGTCAAACTGACTGCCAGCCAAAAAGACAACGACTTGTCTTCTGGTAGGATCCAGGGGAATGCCCTATCATTTTTTCCCGCAGCATTTTGGAAGCGGAATAAAGCCCTGGTAGCTGTGGGACTCCACAGATCTCCTGGCTGCCGCCGTCTGCGCTACTTGCCTCCCGGGGGCTGTTCCCCCACTCACACCTATCCAGAAAAAGCACAGCTCTACAAACAGCCCCTGCAAAGCTGGGTGAGTATTGATCCCAGCCGGCCGGCGAGGCCGCAGCGGGGCTCCGGAGTCAACAGACGGATCAAATGAGAGTTTTTTAAGTGATGAGCCCTCTTTGTTCTTCCCTTGCTCTTCCTGAAAAATGTTTCCAGCCCTTATGGGTTCCCCTACACCGAGTGCCCTGGGACCTGTCCCTCAGCTGATGGCTGAGCCCTGTGTTACAGCCGTGGGTTGAAGGATTTCGGGGTGGCCGTGGGACCACCAACCCCATCAGGCTGCTCCTCACCTCCCATGGGGACGGTGTGTTTCAGGGACAAGGAGAAACCCTCCTGGCCACACAGTCACTACAGCCTCTGCTCACATCTCTGCTGGCTCCTTTTTCCCTGCCTTGGTCAAAACTTACAGGAGATGAACCCAGATCTCTCTATAAACATGTCCTCCAAGCCGTCAAGAGCTATTGAGCTGTCACGTCCTGGATGAGGAGATTAACCATGATCCCCCCTCTCAGGGTACAGCCCCCGACTGGCCCACTGTGCTCGCTGGCCATCAGCTGCCCTGGGGAGGGGGGACTCTCACGAGGAGGTCACCACCGAAACCCAGGGTCCTGCCCCTCCAGAGCAGACAAGGACACCCGTGTGAGGACCTGCCTCTTTACTGCATTTTAGAAAACACCATCCAGCCTGTCCAGGCCATCGTCCAGTGAAATCAAAGTGAATTACGGTATTCCTGGCAGCCTTTCCCCACTGTTCCCCCAACCGGCGGGCAGGGAGGAACGGTATGTGAGGTCTCCAAACGGAGGGAGCAGCGCTGGGTCTTCACCAAGATGGTGCCAGAAACAACCCAGGCACGGTGTGACGTGAGAAACACGGCGGGCGCAAAAATGCAAGTCAAGCCTGTCCACGGGACCGCAGCCGGATAATGACACAGAAGCCCTGCACTCCCATCCCGCTGCTACACGGCACTTCTATAGGTTTAACGGAGCTGTAGAGCACTCCTGCCAGGCAGGACAGTATTGCCACTGGACGAGGACAGAGGGCCAGGGGGTGGCCAGCAGGGCCAGCCTGCCAGGAGGGCAGCAAGTCCCTGGGACCTTAGCAGCGGGATTCGGCGCACCGCGGGCGGCCAACGCTTTAGCAAGGCATGGGAGCGGAGGTGCAAGACTTACCCGTGGATAGCGTGGATAGAGTGAGGTTCGTAATGGTATCGTCCTTCCTGGTGGCGCATGTCAATTGGCAAAGGAGCGTGGAAGGCCGGAAAAATGTGCTGCGGCGCTGCTGAGGGGAATAGAAGAAGAAAAAAAAAAGGGACTTCAAAAACTTTTCCTTTCCTTTTAAAACAATTTCAAAGGCACTAAATCTCCATGAATTTCAGAGCAAGAGCAGTGCAAGACAAGGGGTCTTCATGATATCAGCGCTATCATACACCAGAGAAGTGGAATGAATAAATAATCAAAGTCATGCAGAGAAATCCTACATCTTCGACATAAAAGATCTCCAACAGGGTTTTTGACAAAGACAAGCAGCTAAGCGCTCTTTGAACTTGAGGAGATTATAGGAAGCACCAAGGAAAACTAGACTTGCAACGCAAATCAGACTYAACAGAGCCTGGCGGGATCCGGACCCACGTCGCCCCTCATGCCTGGAGTGGCAGCAAATACCTTTCCTGAAGGTCCGTACACACAGGTTGAAAATATTTACCTAAAAATGTAACAGTGAGAGCAGCGCTAATGCAGACCGTCTAGGCAGTCAGAAAAGGCTCAAAAGTGCCTACTGCCAGGTTCTGAGAGAGGAGTCCAAATTGCTCTCACTTGTAATCACTTGAGGCCCTATTTTTTATTCATTTGAGAAGCTTGTTTCATCTTTGATGGAAAGATAAAGTGGTCTCAAAAGGCAGAGAACACCTACATTGACTTATTAAATCTACAGGTTTTAATATTTATTATTGACCCCAAAAGTTAACGGTGAGAATATTTGAGTCGAGCTGATGGAAAATTCATCAGGTTATTTCTCCACGCCACCCCCGACAACGCTGCCTGGCCGCCTGGGCCTTTCCTGCTAAAATTACAGGAGCTAAAGAAATACAATTAGCAGAGCCTCAATAACGATACTGTACAATTGCCCTCTGATAGGGCTCATCGCATCTGTAAAGATGCCGCTTTCTAGATTTGTACCAGCGATCGGCTTAAAGATAAAAGGCTGGTCTTGCTCTGCCTTTACAAACAGTCAGAAGTTCTTCATTAAAGATTACTTAATATTATCACTGGTCTTCCCATTCCCTCTCTGGCTTCTTGGCCTTTCTGTCTAACTGGAGACTAAAAGCAAAACAGAACCAACCTCCTACGTGAGCATTTCAAAACCCAGTCTGCACTCAGTATTTCACTGTGACTTGCCTCTGCGACAGGTAGCATCTCTCTGTAGAGTGGGGAAGCACCATCCAAAACCAAAGTGTCAAAGCTTGGGCCAAGTCTCTCGCTGATGCTCAGCAAACTCCAGTAAACGTCAAACTCTTTTCTATGAAAGACTTAAAATTCAGCCTTTCGCATCTGTGACTCCAGCTGCAACAGAGCTACACCGACTCCGTCCGGCGAGGCTCTGCTCTTTGCGAGTCCGTCGTGCAAAGCCTGCGTGAGATCCCCATATACGTCTTTCCTGGCATATCAGCAAGAGGATCTGAGGCTCCTACTCCCATTGCAACGTACAATCCCCAAGCACAGCGTGGCACAGGCGCGTCAGCCGGGCTGCCGGGAGAGGTGAGAGACTACACAAAAACAACCCTCCTGCCAACTCTGCTGAAAGGCGTTAAGCTAAGGTAGTCGGGGTGGAAAGTATTTAAGGCTCCGCAGCAGACTTGCTCTCCGTGCTCCAGCGAAAGGCTGGCACCACACACTACCTGATACACTGGGAGCATTTTTGCAGCTCGCCTAATGTCAGGACACAGTAGGGTAACTGTTAACCGCCTTCCCCCTTCTGCTCCCCTCCCCTCCTCCCCCAAAAGCAGCTCAGGGAGAGAATAAACTTGCATCCTTTAGGATTAGCTTTGGCAGGAGGAAGATTCACCCTTTAACCGCCCTGGGTAGGGCTGATCTGTTACATAAGGACACTTGTAAGGAGTCTTCATTTTAAGAGGCAGCCAGTGTTTTTCCAGGTCAGAAACGCAGCAGAGTTCAGCCGTCACACCCCGTCCCCCGCTCACGCGGCACCATACAGCCTCTGGTCTCCCCAGACCACGCTCAGCCCAAAACACTGCCAGGGCTGGCAGGCACCTAGAGCTGCTGCGCTCCTCCCCGGGGACACTGCTACGGCCACAACCCATGGCTGCCCTGGGGACCAGAGGGAGTGGGGCAAGGAGTTTTTACATCATCATGCACCAAGCATGGTCACAAAACCAACTACCCCTGCACAGACATCTGATGCCGGACGACACAAACATCTCTTCCGGCCTGAGCCCCTAGGCTGGGCTTCCTGCAGTACTCACCCCGTATTTATGCCATACAAATAAACCCAACTCTTCTGCGGTCCTGGGGCCAACCTACACAGCCCAGCCGGCATCCCTATAGGTGAAATTTTGCCACCTCCCAAAACAGGGTGCCCACTCTGCCTGTAATGGGCAGGTCCAGGGCTGGGTTAACCCCCAAACTGCAGGAAAGTGCGAGTTGACATGGRCTGAAACTGTGCTGAACATCATGGTAATGTTTTAATAATATGGAGAGTCATATTCTAATCCTTGGGCCCATTCCCTGGACCAGTTTAATTTGCTAATAATGATAAAACTATTAAGAATAACAGGTCAAATGCTGAATCTCTTAACACCCAGGCCAGTTATGTTTTCSTAACTGTGCATTTCTAAATGATTGATTGCTGAGGTAATATCGGAAACTTTTGTGCAAAAGAAAAGTCTTTCCCTGTCACTCAGGAGAAGTGGGGAAAAGAAAACACGGGGTGTTTGCTGTATGGCCTCCTTTCCTAGCTACCTGTTGGTATAAGAATGACATCTGAAGAGAATTTCTCCTTCCTCACACCTCTGATTATTAATGGGAGAAAAATGTCCATGAACTTCCTCCCTCCCACTGGCACCGTTGGTTTCTTCTTAGCATTTCAACCTATTTGGACCACGGGAAGGTCAGCAATGCCCCTTCCTTGGGCGCCTGTTTCACTCTGCCGCTCTCATTTCCAACCCCACCACGTACTCTGTGTTCTGCTGCTGCTGAGGGCGAGGGGAAGGGCTGTTTTTGGTGATGTCCCTTTGCAACGTCCCGCTTCAGGGCTTCCCCTCTGCTCCCCTGCCTGGGAGCACCAGCCAAGCCTATGGGCTCTGGTGGCTGGTGCTGTTCCTTTTTATTCTTTTCCAGGTGCTTGGTCAGAAATAATGAATGGTTTTATAGGCAATCAACTACCAATTCATAAACGTCAGCCTGGCTCTGCTTCTTGTTCCCACCCCTCCCGAAGAGGACGGCGAGCTGGCAGCAGGACAGCAACACATGCTGTTAACAAAGATGGATGTTTTACACATACGAGTTAAAAAGACAATTATATTCAATTACTTCAAGTAAGTCATGGTGATGTATTCCTGAATAGCCATGGGAAGGGCAATATGATGATTAGGGCAATGAATTTGCCAACTTTAATCTAATCAAGGCAATCTTTTGTTTAGCATTATCTGTTTTGCGGTGGCAGAGGATTTACTAAACCCAAGCAATCTTTGCAGATTTAACCCCAAACCTGCCCAATTAGTGCTAATGATGATTGTTTTACACAGAGGGAGGAAGCTTTTAGCAGGAGGCCTGGGGAAAGCTTTCCCCCAGGAAAAAGTTGGGCCACGCCAAGCCATATGGTATGATATCCTGCAGCACGAAGGCACGACATGGCACCTCCAAATGTCCCCTAGCACTGGAACAACAGATAAACATTTTCTCTGGCTCCCGCAGAAGGAAGAGAAAACCAAAGAACAAATCAAAGCAGCACCCAAGGGGCAGGGACGATGGGAAAACAGGGTGTTTTGTACAGAAATAACATGGCTCTTCATTAAGCCTGTGGTACGCAGCTCCCGGGGTGAAGCACAGCGGCAGAGCAGCAAGGCGCATTTGGGAGGCCCCACCTTCCACCCAGCCGCTGCTCGTGCAGGAATGCGTCTGCTCCACCGCGCCGTTTGATAAGGGGAAAGACGCTGCTACCTGTCCCCACTTGTCGGAGCTGATTTTCTGGCCAAGGTTTATGAGCAAGACACGGACCTCCCACTGCTATATTCTCATCCTTGTCTATTCAAAGGCCAGCCAACCCTCTGGCTTCAAAGAGAAAAGATATGAAGCAGAAACGCAGGTTTAAAGGGGATGTCCCTTTGCCGAAAATCCCAGGAATCGGGGAGGGAGGCATCAGAAACAGGCATTTTTTGAGGATGATGCAGGCTTTTGATTATCTCCACAGATAAACCTATGCTTCAAGAGAAACGCAGACTGCACGTATGGGTTTGTATAGCAAGCAAAGGAGCTGTTTTGACATCACTCACAGCAGCACCTCTTTTTGAGCCCAAAAAGGAGAATTAGGAAGGGTCAAATAACCTTTTCTATTCCAAATACTTCAGCCTACACACGTGAT